>CAJNJA010064809.1:0-23068 GCA_905231915.1 Symbiodinium necroappetens
CACACCCTACGTCCTTTGAAAGCTAAAGCTTGACTGCAGGCTCTAAGCCCCTAACCCTGAACCTTAACCTTAAATCCTAACCTGTTGTCTCCGTCCTTTACAAAGTGCTGTCGTTTCGAGTTTGCTGTCTTGTTCGAAATTCACGCAACATCTTGATTGGTTTATTGCTGTTTGGGGTCTTCGCTGGTGTAATATATATGTACAAGATACTATATAGTATAATATGATCCAATACAACAGACTATAGTTAACGTGATATAATGTATTACAACATACTGCAGTACACTATGGTATAATGCCGCATAATCCAATTGAATGCTATACAACAAAATACAATGTAGTATAGTATACTATAGTATAGTCGTATAATACAGTATGGTATAGTATAGAATAATGTTATCTGACATGTTATAGCACAAAATGAGTTACGACAAGAAAAAGACAAGCAACGATGATATAATGTAACATATCTTGACATACTGCAACATGATACGATATGATATGTTATAGTACAATAGAACAGAATAGAGCATAACACATGTATACATACATACATACATACATACATACATACGGACATACGGACATACAGACAACCTAACATACATACAACCTAACATACATACATACATACATACGTACGTACGTACGTACGTACGTACATACATACACACACATACATGTATATATATACACACATGCATTCATTCACTGATATACAGATGCATCTTCGATATGTATGAAAGGGTATGATATCCCACAACGTACATCCACGCTGGTGATTGTGTTTTGCACCGTGCAGGTGGCACACGAGCGCACGTGATCCAATGCAAAAGACGACACACCGGCACTTATGCATCGAGCATTAGCTGCGAGCCGTCGTTCGAGTGGAGAATGCTCTGGATGCGCGTGCTGGTCACGGATGCTCGCACCGGCTGTGACTCCATGAACTCGGAGAGCCTCCCGAAAGATAGGAAGATCGCTACCGATGTCGGCCTGTTGAGACAAGGATTGTTCGAAGACAGCTCCGGATGTCAAGTCCGAGGAGTGCTTGAATTGAAAGCCAGATGTCGGGAGGCGGTTTGACAACGGCATGCTGTGCAAAGTGAGAGGGGTCGTGGTCTTTGAAGGACACAAACGAGGCGAAAGAGCTCCGTAGGATAGCTGTAGCGAAGAGGCTGCATGGCGGCAATCTGCCAAGCATATATTTTTCTGTCGCTGTGAAAAGCTACTAGAGGGGTTTGTGACTCTGAAAGCACGCAGTTTTCTGTGGATGGCATATGATGGCATCGCTAATCAAGCTTTAATCGAAGCATCGCCGGAAGCGAAGCGGGTTAGACTCCCGCGCCGTTTGCCGCTGTATGATCCTCTGTCACGGTCGTGTCTTACAGTAATATCTTGCACTGACATCGTGAATTATCTATAGTGGAGAGTGTGTGTGTGTGTGTGCAGAAGATATTTGATTGTAGTATCTGGTTGAGCCTTGTTGCGATATTGCCTGGTCAAGAGATAGACTAGTCAACAGTTGGCAAGTCTATTTTGTCATCATCGCTTGTATTCCCATGAGTGGAAGCATTACTTGGCAGTACTTAATCGCTGTATCTTGCCTTGAGATCATCCTTTAATTGGAAGCAGTGAGGATGTGGGCAACGTTGAGTTGCAATGCTATGCAGGGGGTGAGTTCTGTCAGAGGACTTGGCAGCGCTGTAATCTGTGGTTGCTCTTGGCCTTCTGCGCGGAAGTAGTTTCTTTCAAAGGCAATAAAAACGCTTGGGGCGGCCCATTCGCCCAGGCAGACGTTTTCCGCAAGCTGCCGAGAGGGCTGGTGGTGACATCAAAGATAGGTGGGATGCTGTCGGACTAGGACAGATCTGAAACAACTGCGAGGGGACACCATACAGTCCGATCTGCAACAGTCTCGGACAGTTCTTAACCTCGGCTCTCTTGGCAGACATCCGGGTCGGAACAGACTGGTGCGGAACATCATCTGCATAATGAGTAAAGTGCATATAGAAAAGTTGCAGCAGTGCAGACTGCCAGCCCGGCAATGGATAGTCGGTCTGCAGCGGTCATGACAACTCAATGCCGGCCTTCCTCTCATGCGGCCCGCACGGTTTGCGGCGGCCGTACTTTCCCTTGCCTTCTGCCTGCGAAGTACAGGCGCAGACCCTCGCGAATTTTGGGCTCCGTGCCCCTGTGGTGACATGATTCAGGTACGCAGGCTCTGACTTGGCCCGCTGGCTTCCGCTTGCTGAAGCTTCCGGCGGGCCTTGCAGAAGATGCGAGGCAAAGATTGAACACGTGGGTGATGTGTGGGTGCATGAACTTGTTGGCTTGCAGTCGCAAATGTCGCAACAGGTCTGAGCTTGATGCATGCCTGGTTCAGAACCAGCGGAAGCTGGAAATGCAGTTCTCCTTCACTAGCTTGCGCGGTGGTCGGGGCCGGCTGAGGACGCTCTGTTATGGAAGACAAAGGCAAGCTGTCTTGCGAAGAGTTTGCTGACTGACCAAGGAGGCTTCCTGGCCCAGACGTTTATCCCGCCTGCGACCGTCTCATGCGGGCAGCGGAGGTGAGCTTTGGCCTGGAGGCTGAAAGTGCGATCGGCTCGTGCCAAGAGCTCGTGTGACCGGAGAAGAGGGACTTTTGAAATTGTCTTGCTACAGGCCGACAGGGCCTTAGTCCAAGTCATGGTCCGGCAATACTGGCCCGGGCAGGCCTGCTCGTCGGAGTGAAGTGTGGTTCCCCAGCCTTTTTGGCCTTGAGGGCTTGAAGCTGCACATCGACAGCAAAGAGATGTTCGAGGCAGCCAGCTTCTCCTGCGGCTTTTCGGCACCAAGCTGTCGAAATCCACAGGAGCCGGTTTTGGCGGTGGTCCTACGAGCTGGAGGCCCGGAATGGGAGGAAGGAGGGAGTTCTTCCCAGAGTCGCTCTGAGAGGAGCAGGGGATGGCCTGGTCCTGCAGCACATGAAGGAACCAGATCAAAAGGCTGAAAGCAAGCTGAAAGCGAGCTGCTCAGCGAGCGTTGCTCCTTGTGGCCAGGCGGGTCCGGTGGCGGAGTGCACGGGCCTGGCCATGTGCTTCCAGGGCCCGGCTCGCTACGACTGGGGCCATCAGGCCAGGCCAAGCGCAGCAAAAAAAGCGCAGTCGGTGCGTGGGGCCCTCGGCCTTGGCATGCCTTGGCCTCACCCCCTACGGAGGTTCCGGCGGTTTCGGAGCGGCGTTTGTCCATCACCTGGCGTTGGCAGCGGTCTCGATTTTGTCAGATTCTCGGAGAGCGTGCGGGGCGCCGGTTGGGTCCGCCCTGTAAGGTTCCGCCCGCGATACCTCGATCGATTCGAGAACTGACACTCTGAGTTAGCGCTTTGCGACGGGAGCACGTTTGAGTGCTGGCACCAAAATCTTGGGCCTTGATGCCTTTCGCATTTCTGCCACTCCCGTTGTCAGAGAGCGAGGCAGGAAGCTCTCCAGCAAGTTGAGCATGCTCAGGCGTGTCGCAAGATCTGGCTCCGCAAACAGGTCTCGTAAGAGAGCCTGTGCATCCGTGCCATGACGATACGTGGAGGCCACAAAATGTGGCTTCTCCTTTCTGTCGTCATTGGTATGGTGGAGTCTGCCACTGTGAAGGTGATGATGCTTCATAACTCTTTTCAGGCAAACGCAGGTTGGAAGGAAGGTTTCTACGACTTCTTCGTTCCCTATGTGAACATCCAGGGCTTTACCATAGCAGGGGGAACCGAGAAGTATACATTGGACGTGTCGCTCTGCGAGGAGGACCTTTCGACGGCAGATGCCTCAACCAAGGTCACTGCATGTGTAAACCAGGCTGAAGCACAGGGCGTGGATGCAATCGTCGTGGGAACCTCGAGTTACAACGACGACGTCAAAACCGCCGCAGAGGCCTACGGCATCCCGAACCTGCACTGCTCAGGCAGGAACCGGTGTGGGGTCGCCTGGTACCTTGTAGGCAGCTGATTCGCTCCACGTGGTCCTGAAGGTGGGAACCCCATGTCCTGGACGGCAGCGACACCGCACGCTTTCGGTCCTGGCCTTGTTTGCGCGGCATAGAGCTACTGCTTCGTCGCGACGCGCCGAGGCCTGCACTTGCCGTTTCCTTGGTACTCCAGGGGCCCGATCCGCCAGGCAGATTCTAGACGCCGAGTCTCGCCAAGTGCGCTTTCGGTTACCGAGTGCAGCCTGTGCAGGCTGCGCTCTTGGAGCTGAAAACCGTTGTCGTGATCCGCAACTACGACTGGGGCTTTCCCCGCATCTCTGCCGTAGCTGCAATGGAGTGGAGCCTTGAAAGCTCCATGCAGATCATTGGGCCCACATTGGCTTGGTGCCAGAGGTGGGCCAACAAGACAACAACCTGTGGCATCCAGAACGGCAGCTGCCGATGTGGAACACAATCGGAGTTCGACAACATGGGCTACAAGTACAACGTTGCAGACATGCCAAGCTTCTATGAGGTGTCCGAGGCCCTGGTTGTAGAGCCAGGTTTTGACACACGGGGGCCTGGAATTTCTCCTGCTTTGGTCGAGTTCGTGGAGGGGATCATTCAGGCCCAGCGTTGCACGGCTGTGCTCAGCAACGCAGAGTCTCAAACTTTCTTCGTTCATAGTCTTCGATGCTCAGGATGTTCGCTCTCAAGGAGGGGATCCTGACATGGTCACTTGGACAGCTTGGGAGAGGCCCTGAGAATTCTTCGCAGCCAATGTCGCCCACCTTAGGTCGTCAACTGGCTGGCCGCAGCACGAAGTGGCTTGATGGCCATGATGAATCAGAAGTTCGGCTACCGAATGTACTTCGGAGGGCCGAACTATCCAGGCACTGCATGGAACGGTTATGAGACGCTTGGTTGAAGTCTGTCGGAGTGACCACAGCTGCGCCTCTCGTGACAAGCATAGATGCGGTCATGCGGTCGCAGTCTTGAGGACCTACTGGGCAAATGGCTCTGTGGCTCTTGGACAGGACCAGGCCTTGTACAATATCGGGGGAGGTCAGTGGCACCACGAAATGGGCTTTTCCGACCCCATCTTCGGAAGCAGCGCGCAGATGAAAGCCGTGTTCATCCAGCAATTTGGTAAGAATCCCGGCTACGCGCCTGCCTCAGCTGCTTCTGCACGAGGCCGCACATTCCTGCGAAATTGCAGTGCCATGGCCGCACGGACACAGCTCAGCAGCTCAGGATGCGGCGGCTTGTATGGCCGCTGGTATCTCCATCACCTTCGGCCTGCAGAAGTACGGCCAAGCTCTGGATGGCCTGACTTTGGCCCAGCGTCGGGAGGAAATTCGCATGTCGGTGGGCACGCTGAATGACGAGACCCTTTACGGAATGATCAGATTCAATCGCTTCAACCAGAACAACGGCCGCATGAGCGTGAACTGGCAGATTCTCGAGGATGGTGACACCAGGTACAGATGCTGAGAGTCAACACAAAGCCAGAGAGACGGCCAGAGTGCAGATCATTGCAGTCATGTTGAAGGAGTTTCTGTCAAGGTACCGGGAATAGAAAGCCCTTGGCAGTGTGGTGGGGTGAAAGACAGACTGTTCGAGGGATCAAGCGGGGAGAAGATGGGAGAAGACACCGTTCTCTCGTTTTTTCTTTCTTTCTCTGTCTCTCTCTCTCTCTCTGTCTCTCTCTCTCTCTCTCTCTCTCTCTCTCTTCTTTCCAGTTGTTCCCTGCGTCAGGCCTGTGCTCCCGCCAGAGGCAGGAAAGACGGGGATGGGTGGCTTAGAATCCGAAAGATTTATCAAATTTCGTAGGTCACTTGTGACAATCTCGTCAGGCAGCGGCCACACCCTTCCGCTTCCCGAGCCCCAGCTGGGAAGCACGCTTGGGCTGCCCAGTCGGCACTTATGCCGGCGGGACCGCCACCCTCGATGTCCCCACGCAGTGCATATTGTGCCCTGAGGGAAGGTTCCGTGATTCCATGAGCCAGGGACTGAACTTCTCGGAGTGTCAACAATGCCCGGAAGGCGTCGGGACTTTGCCGGGTGTCACAGGGTCCACCGAGTGCAGCTCCTGCCCGGCGGGGCGCTATCAGAACGGCGAGTCTGATCGTGGTGTTTGCAACCAATGCCCTTTGGGTACGGCAAGAGCCGGTACCAGCACAGGAGGTTGCAGTTTGTGCGACTCAGAGACCTATGCCGACGAACGAGGCCTTGACGAGTGCAAGCCTTGCCCCGCTCGAAGTTCTCAGTCCGATGTCGGGCAGACATTTTGTCTTTGTGATGTGGGTTCTTACAAGGACCCTGAAGATGCAACGCCCATAGGCACCGTTCAAAGCTGTTTGGCATGCGAGCTGATCCTTCCGGGCAGCACAACGCTGTATCCCAGTTCGAAGTACAGTCACGAGTGTGTCTGTCCTGCTGGCACTTTCTGGCACCGAACTTCGGCAACAACGAACGTGGCGGAGTGCAAGGAATGTGGCACAGGCCTAAACTGCAAGGGAGGTCGTGTGACGTCCAGTGGTGGGCGTCGACTGAATGCAACGATTCCACCCCATCAACCTCCTCTACAGTCTGCGGGCTACTCTGCTGGAGCCCAGCCTTACGAAGGTGGTGATCCCGCTTATATCGTCGAGTGCAGCAGCTCAGTCCGGTGTCCTGGGGACCTGCCACTCGGTCATTCATGATGTCCCGAGAGCCGGCTCTTTCGGCTCCAAAAAGATGAAGGTTCTAAAGCCTTTTAGCAGTATCCTGTAGTAGTGCACTCTGCAGTGCGCCCGGCTGTGCGGTGAGCTGAGGCCACTTGGCGAATGTCCCGGCAACAACCGAGGCAAGGGTTGCCTCACCTGCCTTCCGAACAATTACGACGATGGCTCCACCTGCTTGACGTGTGAGGGTGGCACATTCACTATTTGGCCTCTCTTTGTGGCACTCATTGCTGCCGTGGTCCTTGTTTTGGTTCTCTACAAGTTTGCCACGAAGGTCGATAAACCTCACAGAGACTCCTTGATGACGGTGACCATTGGTGCTGGGCTGGCTATCGCGACAGTGCAAACGCTGTCGGCATTTTCCAAGGTCGAAGTACAGTGGGTCGAACCGTTGAAGACGCTTCGGGGCTTCTTGTCCTTCTTGACCTTTGACATCGGCATTCTTCGTCCTGGCTGCTGGTTCGGGAATGTTGATCCGCTGCAGAATTACATTGGGTCCTTGATCATGTACCCAATGGGTGCCGGTGCCGTCATGCTGGTCTTTGCAATTGCAAAGTATGTGCTTAAAAAGGAGATCACTCTCAACCAGGTAATCAATGCACAGGGCTTGATCGTCTCTGCAGTCTTCATTGCTGCTGCCTCAGTGCACGAGCAGACAGACGGTTGCTGCATCCTTTCAGATGATCAGATCCATAGCTTTGATTTTGGCTGGTTGAACCAAGGCTTTGACGTTCTTGGCCGTGAAGCCTTTTCAATGCGTCGGGAACCCCGATGGCACGTCTTCCCTCGCAGCCTTCCGCGATGTGATTTGTTGGGAGAATGCCGACCACTTCGCCCGCTCCCCATCCTTCGGTGGAAGGCACAAGTTCTTGTTTTGATGAGTCTGAGTCCCCGAGGCCATGGTCGGCCTCTCCTTGCTGCCTTTCTTTGGTGGTGTTGTGACCTTCATGGGCCTTGTCATTTGGGCTGCCCCTTGTCAAGTTCTGCAAGCGCCACATGCCGCCCTCCTCGGGCTCTCGGGTCGCCCTTGCGTCTCAGGTCATTCAGTATCCCATGAAGGTGGCGAAGCCTGGAGGAGTAAACTTCGTGAAGCGATGGAATTTCATGTTTGCCCGCTTCAGCCCGACGGCCTATTACTTCGCCTTCGTGCTGAATATGCGCAACCTCTTGATCGGCCTCATCCCGGTGCCTTGGAGCAGCAGGGCAACCTGACAGTCCAAGAGCATTGGATGAGGACACAACCAGCGGATGTGCTGGTTCTGATTCAGGTGCTCTTAGTGGAGTTTGCGGAGCTGCAGTTCATTTTCCTTACGATCACTGTGTCTGTGTACACAGTTCTGCAGGCAGGGTGCTGAGGAGAGAAGTTCCCAGCACTGCATGACCATCCTGCCATGAGGCCCGCATCTGGCCATGGCGCACCTCGATGTCGAATTACATGGACTCATGCTGCCTGGTGTGCACTCGAAGGAAATGTTCATGCTTACCACGAGCTCGCACGCATTAGCCTGTGCATGTGCACGCCCCTGTAGAGATTTTGACGAATCTAGGATGCAGTCAGAAGAGGCCTATGTTTAATTTCGGCAAGTGAGGCCTGGCACTTTTCCTGATCACTGTGATCGTGGTGGGCAGCATGCTGCTGGATTTCGATGTCCAAAGAGGAACTGTGTTCATTCAGATCATTTTGATGATTGGGACAGTCTTGGCCTTTATCGGCTTGGTATTTTTGTTTGGCATGGCGACCTACAGGGCCTACCGCCCCTCACGGACTTATGGCATATTCCTCAGCCATCACAAGCTCGGCGCCGCTGTTTTGTCTCGGTGGTGGAAGATGATGCTCTCTGAGCATATCAAAGACAAGGCAGACCGATAGACAGATGCAGAGAGCCTGCGCAGTGCCCTTTCCTTACTAGAGCATCCGTCGCAAGGTGTTTTTGGATTCCGACGACGTCAACAAGCTAGATGCCATTATCGACGTGACGGCATGGGACTCGCAGAATGTCGTGGTGCTTATGACTCAGGCACGGGATTGAGGTTCAGACTTGGCCAATCGAACATTCGAGACCTCAATCCTGCCGAGCAGCCATCAGCAAAGAAAAAACCTGAAGATAAGTACAAGCACTAGCCAGCAAGCATCGACTACAAGAGACCGACGAAAACCGAAGGAGACGTTGAAGAGGATGTGGTGTGCTGCAGAAATCGCCAGTGCGTGGGCTGCAAACACGAATATTGCCGCTTGTCTACGCTACCTCTATGATACCCGGGATCAGAAAGGAAGGATGCTTGCCAAGGTTCATGGTGCCCATCCCGTCACTTGCCGAGGTTCTGGTGAGTTGCGACGGAAATGGCTTTTCTGATGAACTGATCCAGTCCCTCCCATCTCTCTGGACAGAAGAGCAGCAGGCATGGCTGCAGGGTCTCGACTTATGATTTTTGTCAATGACACTCTTGCCTGCGGCAAGTTGCAGCTGTCGGCAGTTTCACATGCGTGAAGTGCCTGTTTCTCGCAGAATCTGCAAGCGACCCCGTCACTGTGAACTGGACTGCTGTAAGTGGACCTCACTGAACTCGTTAAGAATATTTCATCGTCTCCATTGTGCAACCTTATTGTCGCGGAATGTCGCGGAGTAGCTACTATGATGTTCGTGAAGTACTGCAAAACTGTCACACCGAACGGTGTGCAACTGCGCTGCATCAGCTTCTCAGGTTATCCGTGTACCCACAGACCTCGGGGCACTTGCGAAATTGCGCTAGGCAGTCTTTTCTGCTTGATTCCAGGCTACGCTGGCAAATGCTGGTGTCACGATGAAAATGATCGACTCTCGCATGCGCTTGGCATGCGCAACATAGATGACCTGCTCCCGACGCATGAGCATGCATCGCCCGAGGTCGATTCTTACGAGGGCCTCAAAGTGCGAACGCCGATCGGGCTAAATCGCAAGGGTGCCAAATCCGACGAGCACGAGCATGCGGTGCAGCTGGCGGTCTCTCAATGCAAAGGCTTGGGATTGGGGCAAGTGACGGAGTTCTCAAGCCAAGTTAGATGATCAGGCCTGAGCAAGCGAATGTTCGGCAAGATCGCCCGGAGCAGCTCGACCCCTCAGGCGGAGGCAGCTGCAGGGACGTGGGGCGCACGGGCTTGGGTCTGGTCGGCTGATGCTCTGGACATGCTGGACAGGACGCTTCGTCGGGAATGGTGATGCTTGGGGACTTGACAACGCCTGAATCGGGGAGCTGCTGCAAGGCGCTGGGATGTGTCGCCACGTCTCCTCTCACTTACGTCATACTTGCACCGTGCCAGGTGATCCAGTCCATGCTCCAGTCCAAGCTACAGGAGTCCGTGGCTGTGCTCGATCCAGAGATAGAGGTTTCGAACTTGGACGCGCTGTCCGAGAAGTATGCGAATGCGAAGGCCTGCCGACAAGCCGCACAGCTGGCCTCGAACACCTTTTTCCTTGTTCCGCTGGCTATCAAACCGCACAGGTGATCCTGGTCATTCTCACTCAGGGATTGCTTCAAGATGCACTTTTCGCCGGTGCTTTAGCCACCTGCCCTGTGGAAGTGCGGGGGAACTTGGTTCCTATCAAGGCAGACGAAAATTTCATTTACCCGGATCCGGTGTTCTGGGAGAAACTTGCTGCGGGACAGATTTTCTCAGCCACCCAGCTGGCCACCTACAACACCGACTTCGAAGGGGTCAGAGCAGCTTATGCACGGCTCTTCAATGTCTTGGCGCTCAAGTTTACCTCGCATGGAAGCGAAAGCATTCAGTCCACTGAAATTCAAGTGATGAACGGGCGCTTGGCCCCAATGTTGGCAGCGGACAAGATTGCTTTGAAGCCGGCGGCTCCAAACAAACAGGCCTCAACGTTGGAGGCAGTAGCTCCAGCGAGCGACAAGGGCAAAGTCATTGATGTCCCGCCGAAAGAGGAGATCTTGGAGGAGGACTCGCTGCTTGTGTGCTGCTCATGTTTGCGTATGCAGCGTGCAGCCCTGCGCGCAGGAAATTTGAGAGAGATCTCGCATGCCTGAATGGCACCGGTCGCACTCGGGTGCGACCTCGAGATTGAGTTTTTCGAGCATTTAGTACCCACCCAAACGGGACGGGATCCCTTCTTTTCGTCCTCTCCGTGCAATCCAGCCGTTCCAGGGCCCTGGGAAGGCGGGCAGTTCGAGGTAAGAGACCCCAGCGACCCCGGAAATGAAAGAAACCTCTGCCTTTGCGGTTGCCAGCTTCAAGATGGGAGGTCGTTGTGCTATCTCTACCTGACTCTACCTCTCGATGCCACTTCCGCATTCCTATAGCCTCCGAGAGCCACTGGCTTGAGCGTATCAAGGCCCCGCACGGTCCATCCTTGAAGCCATGACCTGACATCTGATACCTCGTGATGCATGGTTGTCGGTGCATGACACCTCTTGACTCAAATCACTGCCTGTTGCCCCCTGACGTCACATTGTGGCTCTCATGGCCGGTGCCCTCGGAACACACCGAGCTGATGGGCCATGACGGCCTCGGCGTACGCAGGCACCTGCCTCTCTTCGAATCCCTTGGCGACTCTGTGTTACACACTTTACAGCAACGGCTCCTCACTAGACACGAGCTGCCTCAAGAACGGCCTCAGCCCAGCGCCCTTCACTTAGTCTGCTTTATTTCGTCAAAATGTTGTGAACAAGGAAACAGCTAACGTCAACACCAAGTTGTCAAAACGAGCATGAGCATACGTAGGCGGAAAGACCGAAGAGCATGAAGCACGGCAGGAATGGACGGAGAATCATAAGGACCCTTGGGGGGCTAGGGGGGGAGGGGGCATTAATACCTGCAATAAAGACCTAATCAGGTCTATTTCAGGAAGTATAGTCCCCTACCCACCTCCGCGTTACCCCCATGAGAAAACGTGTGCAAGACAAAGAGCGATCACCGTTTGGCGCAAAACCGCCGCGAGATCAGAGGGCCCCGTCCTGTGAAAGGAGTTGGACTTCGACCTTGGCCTGCGGCCTCAGGCAAAGCCTGGTCTCTGCCTTACTCAAGGATTTTTTTGAGTTTCGAGGTCTTCTGTGGAGCTGCCGCCTCCCAGACGGATACCAGGAGCGAAGCTGCAGAGATCTGGTCTTGTTAAAAGTGAAAGCTGCTGTTCTCTTCGCATTGACTGCGCTCTCTCAGCAGGTGCCCGGCACCCACCAACTCGACAGGGGCGGGAGCCTGGAGTGAGGGTTTGATGGAGCGCTCTGAGATCGGAATAGGATGCTCGTACCATCTTTAAGGATCTATTGCGCTGCCTGGACTGGCGCCAGAGGCTAGGATCCCAGCACCTGTGCAGCTTGTGAGCCGTGTGGTACGACGCGCTATCGTTCGTGCATCCTGACGACTCAGAACGGAAGCAACGGACTTTGAAGAAGTGTCACACACCCCCACAGAGGCTCTTTGCCTCCTTTGCTTCGGTACCTGTTACGAAGGTTCGCAGCATGGCGCCGCAATGAACTTGTTCGTCAGGCGGCTGACGACGCAGCTGTGCAGTATTTCAAGGACCCCGGACCCGTGCCGGAGGTGCAATTCTGCAGAGTCCATCATGTGCACCTGTATGCAGGAGATATCGAGCAATCGCAAGAGGGGATGGCTGAAGTTCGACCTCCAGTGGAGTCGGCTTGTTTGAGAGTCTTCTTGCAAATTGCAGACAAGTTTCAACTCATCAGTGTTCCCATGACCGCCAACTGATTCTCTTTGCAAGGGTGACCCTCTTCACAGACGAGATGCTTGGTGTGCTGAAAAGTTGGACGGAAGATAGGCAAGCGGTGATAGACTTTGTACGGGACAACTTACTGGTCAGCAATCAGTTTAGAGGACCGCCATGCCGCAAGTCTATGTCCTGGGAGACTTTGTTTGGGCCTGAGTGACCCAGTGAACTCGAGTCTGTTGCCCGCGGCTCTTCGCGGCAGCAGAAGATCAAGAATGAATATTGTGCCAGGGGCTTGAAGTTGAAGCTGCCTGCTCACAAATTGTCATCCAAGGAGCTTGCATGCAAGTACATGGAGGAGTCTGTAGGTGGAGCTGGCTGACTTTACCAGCATTGCCTTATGACGCCCCGTCAGCAGCAGCCGAGGGAACGAACAGCGAACAGAGAAGAGACTCACGAAACAGGCGAAGGCACGAGGAAGGACTGTACCTGTAAGAGGGACCCGGACGGGCATATTTCACCAACTGGGGTGCCAAAATACAGTTTTTGGGTTGCGGCTTTACAGTTTTTCGTTCTGGCATTGGTTTGTTTGATTTAGGAATGGTTTTTGTCGGGATTCGGATTGAGCTATGGCATCTTCTGCGCTGTGCAGGCGGTGTGGCTGAAATATGCTGAACTCGTAACATCATATCCCTACCGTGTCGAAACCGACTGGGCACCGAGTTTCGCTCCCGGACAAGCTGTGGCACACGTGGTCAAGTCGAAATCGCGTCTAAACTCGTGTGGAAGCCGCATCGGATCGAATCGTGCCGTAATCATCTCAAAGTCGAGTCAGCCCCACACCCGGAGCTGCTATCTGCGCATATCTTCGGACATCCAACCGCATCGAAACAATCAGCGATCACGTCGGCGTTGTCTCCAACGTCGCTGCGAAAACGCATACGACTCGTGTCAGTACATGTGAATCGTAATCGTGCCGCAATATCAAGTCAAGACTGATGAGCTAACACGACTGCGTTGAAAGCTAGCATGGTTCTGCATGCAGGCAAAATGCTGCAACCAATATCTCGCACTTGGCAGACAGGAATTGTGCTTGCCATTGAGCCTGAGTCGCATGCGAGGGTCGAGTGTCAGCCAGGCTTTCGGTACTCCATGGAGCATTGGGTCCATCAAGTCATCTCGTCGAAGACTTAGAAAACCTTCGCGTTATCGCGAGCGCTGATGTCTATTGATACAGGTCCAATGCTGCTATGATGGTCACGGATGTACAGGTTCACAAGCTCTCTGTTCTGCTGATAGAGCTCTAAGAGATTACTGAAAGGACGCCGACTTTGTCTTTCTTCCCCACTGTGCCACAGGCGTCCCTTGGCACAAAGAGACAATGCATCTGGTAGGTCAGCATCAGTTTTGCAGCCACAACATGCCACAAGAGGATCATTAAAAGCAATGCTCGTTATGAGACTCTTGAGGTCTTCATGCACATGGTCGTGGAAGATGATTTGCGACGACAGCGACAGGCCAAAGGGGCCTCGAGCAGCCTAGCAAACGAGCAAAGCGGTTTGGGATTCCCAAAGCGCGGACAGGCGCCGAACTCCTCGAGGCGAGCAGCTCAGCGAACGCCCACAGCGTGACTTAAAAGAGGCTCTAAGAGGCAACGAGAGGCCCAGAGGGCAACCGAAGCAGAAGGCAAAACGAAGCACCTATCCAGCTGCAGCGTCCGTCGATTGAAAATTACACACAGCAACACGATAATGCCAGACGATGGTTTTGAAGCAGCACCTGTCAACCAATGTCTGAGCTGCGCCAGCTCTGCATGCATCACCAACTCAAAGCTACTGGTAGCCGCAAACAGATCAACTCCAACAAAAACGATGCAAGACATCCCTCCACAGAGACACACAATCAGTCACGCTCACGCGCTGATCATCCCTTGAGTTCTTGCTCTAGTTGAAGTCCCGTGAATGCCAAGACTACTTTAAGACTAATTCAGTCTCCAAATTGTGTGACTTCGGTAGGACGTAGCCGAAGCGATACAGTCGCTGCAGGCTGTCAGCTAATCGTAAGTGTTCCGCGATACCCGCAAGAGCCTGACACAGAGCGCCCGTGGTTGAGGAACAGTCAACAGGAGTTGTTAATCGTTTGGCGCATGAAAAGCCTGCGTGTGCGAACAGGAAACTGTAGCCTTAGCAATCGGAGCGATGGCTAGAATATTGCACCCTTGTGGCAAACCACACGGGTGGTACACGCAGCAAGGCGCCATGTCGCTGGTATTTTGTGCTGATTATTTAACCAGTCTGACCCAGGCAAGTTGCTGAAACTTATCTCGGTGTGTCCCTTATTGCTGCGGATGTCAGGAGATGCTGGGGCTGCCAGAGACCAGCGCAATTTTCACTCTGAGGTTATGAAGGCAGCCTCCCCGCCTCCACAGTTCTGAGCGGTAGCCTCAAAGGGACTCACCAAGAGCTCCTGCTGGGGCTCTTGCCTGCGACTAGGGCTGGACACTTCGTACTTCATGCACAAGGCGACGACAGCCTTATGTCATCTCATGCGTCCATGTTGCTGCCGCTGCCCCTTGCATGCTCGCATGGAGAGGTGCAGAAGATATGGCAGCAAGCGCCAGAATATTGGCACTGCTGGTCACGTCCTTATACTGCTGCATGGCCGGCTTGGCCGGCCTTGCCGATGAGCCGGCTCAAAGCTGGGATCGTGGCTGCGACCATGTTTCGCAAGTTGCTCAGGAAACGTGCTAGTTGCAAGTTCCTCATTGCGAGCATTTACGGGCGTCACGTAGACGGCTCAGCAAATTCAGCAATAGAACAGAAAGGCGTGATCATGCAGTGCCTGAGTGGCTGAAGTGCCGCACAACACGCAACTGTGGTCAGTGAGGTGTGGCGAAGACTTGCCGCCCACTTTGGAGATAAGACAGTTTTCATCACCCACGGCGGGACTGCCAAAGTTCGAAGCCAGCACTGGCCACTGACGATGTTTGTTACGGTGCTGTGGCTTGCAGGATGTCACCGTGGCTCCGAGAGCAACCCGACAGTTACTTCCTCAAAATTCCAGGTGTGGTTAGGAGGTGGACACTCAGTTGCTTTGATTTCTAGTTGCCCGCAGGGGACGCGACTCCTTGGCTGCCTTCCGATGGCAACACCTGTCGCCTTGTCCTGAGCCTTTGGAATTCTCGCGGATTCAGCCGGAGTGGTCATGGGTCGTGTCCATAAAGTGTGTTTTCATCGCTCAGCCACAACCCACAGATCTGTCATGTTCTGAGCATTTTACAGGCGGATCGGGCGTTTACTTCAAAGTGTCCACTCACCTGAGAGTCTTGTGATAGAGGGACTGAGTTTCTTCGCTGGCTCCGACTGGCTCCGAGGAGCTTCCTGCGCACTGCACTGCCAGATGGAGCCCCCTGCGATCCTGCCTCAGGAGCGCAGAGGCAATCAGTTCAAGAAGTTGTCCTTCGCTTTGAAGAGGTTTTGGGTTAGTTCGTAGAGTGCCAGCCAGAAAGGACATCGTTCTTCCGTGGGTCATTGCATTTGAGTGGACCCAGCGGGCGAGGATCTCAGAGCTGCAAGACTCACCTTGAACGAAGGTAGCTTGGCAGAGCAACTCTTGTCATAGGCTGGGATGTATCGCAATCGAGATATTTTGGCCTTTTACAGCGGTGCGGGGCGCAAGTGGTTTAACCCACTCTTTCGTTCGCTTAGCTGAGCTCCACTGCGCAGGTACACGAAATTCTTGTTCTCGGCACATCCTCCACGAGGCTGAACCTGCTTCCATCATGCCGGATCGCCTTAACCTTTCCGGCTGGCCTGCATCAGTGCGGGGAGATGGGACTGGGAAAGAAGTTGAGAGGGGAGTTCACTTGCTTCTCAACGGTCAGAGTGTTGAGCTTATGATGCTCTTGGAAGCGGTGGAGGCACCGTCACCGTGTGCAGGTCTTCGGCGAGCAGTTTGAGTCGGAGATGAACTTCGAAGAGGCAGAACCTCTTGTACTGTAGTGTACACTTAAACAAAGTTTCATCTCAAAGGCTTCGTAAGAAGACCAGCCCGGTTCCTGCGAGCTGCAGAAGTCATGGACGATCCCAAGAGAGTTGGGCTGACCATTCAGGAACATGCTTAATTACGCACTTGCACACTTATGTACTGACACAGGAACTTGGCAGTGTAACGTTCAGTGTGCACGGTGCCACCGACCTACCAATCTGTTGATCTTCTGATCGCCCACACTACCTCTGAATCATCGCGAACCGCCTCCTGGACTGTCTGTCCTCAGAGTATGCGGGGCACGGTGTCAGCCGCCGGGACCATCTTATAAGAAGCCTGCCTGGCAGAACGTTCGGCGCGAGCGCAGCGCCAAGACCGATGTGTTGAAGGCACAAGTTCTGCCGATTGCAAGAAGACCCGGTGACCACGTCTGCACTCGGAGGACAGAGTCCTCATTTTTCCACCCACTTTCAGACTACGCCAGCAGGTCCGCAAATGTCGAGCCGTGGCCTACCTGAGGGTCGGATGCACATGCCGCCATGCAGGACTGGTCGGAGCTTGCATTCAGATCGAAGCCATTGCCCTAATCTATCCTCATGGCCATGTGGATGCATCTCACTATGCCCGGGTCTGCAGGTTGTGCATCTGTCCCGACGGTGACTCGCCTAATACGGGCCGTCTCATCGAGGTGGGCGCTTTTGCGATCCTTGTTTGGGCACCGCGTTTAGCTTGGGAGGTCATCATGCACGGCTGCGTTCCGCTGATTATTTCCAATCGCTTGCAGCCCCCTTTCCACCAGGCCGACAAGTTGGCTTCGTTCCAAAATTGTTTTTTGCTTGCTTGCTTTGTGTGCAGTTGTTTGACTGGTCGAAAGTCGCCTTCTTTATGCGTGAAGACGCGCTTCCACACCTGTTCAAGTCTTAGAGTGTGCTGTCCTAGTTGCTGCAGCCCGCATTTCGAAGCCATCTGTGATGGAACTTAGGCCACGCATCCTCGAGCAGTTTAAAGGCGAGGGCATATGGAGACCGGAGAGATGTTGAGTGCCTTCACCGAGAGCTCACAAAGGCCCAGAGGGTGATCGTCGAATCCGGCAGAAGCGTCATAGACTGGGAGAGGCGAGGACGTGACAAAGTTCGAAACAGTTCAATTGGGGCCTTTAGGGTTTTTTACGGGTTTGGAGCGGATGCGGAACCGTAACACCGGCTTGGCCAGATGTCCCATCTTCTTGACTACTCACGAGACGGAGTTGCATCGACTTTGCTTCTGACCCTGCGGGTGCCTTGCCTTGTTGTGCGCTTCACAACCGTGAGTGTGGTGCTTCTCCCTGGGCCTTCAGGAACAAGCTTTTGACCTGAGAGAGGCCTCTTAGTGAAGCCCAGCTCAATAGATCTCAATAGTTTTATCCAGTAGCCTGGGCTCGCAACGGCTAGGCAGCTCGGCATGGAGAAAAATGCAGGATTTACGAATGCTAGTGCAGTATCTTGCAGGGCTTCGCAGGGAAGACAGTATCCTCATCCCATGGACTATCCCGGCGATGCGGTCCTTGCAGCCTAGCATTCAGCCAAGACGAATGTGTGGAAACATGCATGCAGCAAGTCCACGCATGTCCACAGAGGGAGCTTTCGATTTGGAAGCACCAGCAAAGTCAGACCAGATGAGAACTCGCAGCATCGGCATTCGAAGCCGTCGGTCGTACAGAAGACGTGACAGAGCATGCGATGGCATGCTGACTCATGCGGACCAGCCACGGACCTAGCTGGCAGCGGAGGGTGAACGTTGACCAATGTTCAAGCCTGTGCTGTGGAACGTGCCAGGCAAGCGTGGAAGCGCAGGTCATGGAGGCCAAGGAGACAGGGGCTACACCGGCTACGCACCGGGACAGGCTACTTGCGAAACATGGTGGAATGTGTAGGGATTAAGACTGAACTGACCGACACTCAAGCCGCGAGACTTTTGCCCTAAGCCCTCTTGTCGGTCTTCGGGCATCAGCCTTCATGGAATGTTGGGTCCGCAGCAGGTTTTGGCAGGTCTTGAATGGTCCGAATTGTACTAGCAGCATCCGATGGGGAAGGAGTCTGCCAGCTGTGCACTGCAGGCTCGGCCTTCAGGCTTGCCACCGCTCCCATCCAAGACGCCGCCTCTGCCGCCAGGCGACAGTTGAGCTTTCACAGCATATCCGACCGTGGTCGCTTTGCAACGTGCGCAGGAGGTGTCCCTTCACCATCATGTCGCTTGAATCCCAGTCCATACCGGAGTATGACGAGGCAAGATTCCTTTCAGAGCTGGTCTGTGCAGTTCTTCCGCTAGCATGTCCAAGCTGCTAGCGCACCTGCAGCCTGTCGTCTGAGACGCTGATACAGGTTCTGGGTGGAGGTCAGGCACGTAATGGGTCACGGCGTTTGGAGACCCTGAACGCGTAAACCCCAGCCAAAGCCCCGTAAGGCGGAGCGGGGCGAGTGCTTTCTACATGTCTATAGGCCTTCTATGGCCCTCTCAATTTGTCGGTGCCAATTTCAGCGAAGGCCACCTGGCACATTTTCCGTGCTCACAGCCATCACATGCCATCACGGACATGTGCTTTTCTTTCACTGGGATGTTCGATGTTCGTTCTTCGTTCCGCCAGATGGCATGCTCTGTGTTGCGGTGTGAGCCGGCCATTGCCAGTTGCCAGCTCCCTCGCGGTGCCGGCGTCTTCTCAACAGACCCCTGGATTCCAACCCCGGGTGCCTGCCCGTACTGGCATTCGAGTTCTCGGCCACGGCAGCGTGGTTTTCACTTCATTCTTGGATTTACTCAGGGTCGGGCCTGCACTTATGAGAGGAGGACCTCTGCGATTTTTGCTTGAACCTCTGAACATGCCCATCGCAAGAGGTCAGGCCGATTCGTGCGTCCCACAAGGGTCGGCGCATGTCGGAATACCGCAGTGTAGAGATGGGGCCCGAGAGATGTTGCTCTCCGCGAAGGCATTCCAGCTCGACTTCGGCCCTGCCGTGCATGCGCAAGGGTCTGCTGAACAGTCGAGAGAAAAGGGTGTTCTAGCACTCCGACACCGTGCCCGCGGCAGGCAAGCTCGTCCCGCTACATCCAGTGAAGAGAGGCCGCAACTTCAATTTACTTTGCACTTCTGTAATCTGACGGTGCATGTGCGCCTTTGTAACATGTGAACATGCCAAGACCTCCGTCTGTGCGAACTTGCTTGCGTTGCCAGGGGATACGCTGGCAGCTCGGACCGAGGACTCGGAAGGGCGAACGTGAGCGCTTAGCGTGAAGCCTGAGCCGTGGCGGTGACAGGACATGGCCTCGACGGAGCCGCCAAGAGCTGAGATGGGCCTTGCGTGGCCTTGCATGGCTTTATGGCTTTACATGGCCTTGCATGGCCTGGCCGGCGAGAGTGCAGCGTTGCTGCTCTCTCTGCTCTGAAGGAGCGGGCGGCCGCTCCAAGCGTCCTCCGTGCTCGTGGCTTTGGCTCTCAGGGCCGAGGAGGCCGAAGAGCCCATTGCCCCCATTGCGCGCCGTGCGCCGAGCGATCTCCCTTTTCTCTCTGAGTCTCTGAGGTGCTCCGCGTAGGTCTCTGGTCCGTGAGAAAGCTCCCAGAAAATCCGGAGATCCCGCTGGTCCCGCACTCAGCGAGAGCCAGCCTGTGCAGCCTTTGCAGACTGCAGCCCAGGTTTACTTGAACGAAGAGGAGGGCCGGGTAGAGGTGGAGCCACCGCAAGAAGTCCTCGACGAGCTCCACATAGATGACGGCCTCCCCCTTAAAACTTCAACAGCTGTGGTGTGGCAGAGACTGCTTCGATTCGACCCCGGCGGCAGCGGCCCCGGTACCAGGTTCACCAACCGCTGCCCATCTGGAAGCGACCGAGCCTCCAGAACACGAAGCCTGGTCGGAGGAGCGCGATGCACAGGAGGACAGCCACTGCGCCTGCAAACAGGGGAGAACAGGGTCACAGGCCGGAAAAGCATGAACTCAAGAGGCTGGCATTCCAGACAAATCGCAAACTGGCATGCAATCGCACACTGATGGACTGATGGATGTGTTGCAGGATCGAGGGATGCGTATAGAGATCAAGAGCATGCTACTGGTAGTCCTACTGTAGCTGGTGAAGGCGAGAATCGCAACGGCCACCCAAGTCGACCCATGAATCTTCCAGTTTGTTGGGTTTCGCATTGCGCATGAAAGCCTGTGCCTTCAGTTACAGTTGTCACTGGGAGGACGATGGGAGTCCGGTGTTTCGACGGATCATCCTCGGGGCCAAAGCGGAGGTGGGATGCGGAGGCTGAGCTAAAAATGCTGACGCGACGGGGCTCTCGGAAAAGGTGCCTCTGCGAATGGCTCGGGACATCCTCGACGCAGTCCGGGAGGACTTGGATCTCTTTGAGCAGGTCCTCCCGATGGCATATGCGGGAAAGCTAGCAATATCTCCCGGGTTGGAGAGTCATGAGCGCGCGTCCATGGAGGTTCAAGAACGTTTCTCTGAGTCGTCTGGGGCCCAGAAACAGCAGAGCCCTTTGTCCAGCCACAGCCTCTGGTAATCTGTTCGAGCGCCGGGACACACCAGGCCCGAAGAATCCTGTTTCCGTCTTGATGATTCCTTCGATGAGGACCGAACTCGGCTTCGAGCAGTGCAGCTGCGCTGGTATTGGAGTGTCCCACCTGCAGGAGCTTGCGACGGTGGCACTGTCTATGCAGCCGGGGGAGGTATCAGAGGTCCTGGGAACAGAGGCACCTTCGGCTGGGAACTAGGACTGGGAGCCCGACCAACCGTCTGCGGAGGCCGGCATGCAGATCCTCCTCCGAGTTCGCTAGACCTGCCGGTCGTTCCGGGCCGCCCATCTGTGGATCATCGCTCGCGTCCGATTATCCCGTCTCACCTTCGACTGAATTTAGCTTTCGATCTGTGCATGGAAAAGCAAAAGTTTCTCAGAGGCCAACAGCTACTACTGAGTGCTGCTTTCTATTGAGTGGAGCTTTCGGTGCTCCAAAGCAACGATCCGCAGCCCTCAAGACTTCCAGGGTTCCGGTAACGATACTTTCCAGGTCAGCGTTGAGACCAACGTCTTGGCCTTAAAGCCTTGCTACAAGTAGGATGTAGTGTGATGTTTGCAGAAACGAAGGTTCAATACCTTTGAAAGGCCAAAGGGCCTGCAGCAGCGTGAGCTTTTTCGTGCCTCGCAGGTTCCATCTCTATGGATGTAAGTGGTGGAATCCCGAGAAGGAGACTGCTTGCTGTTCCAAGCCTCGGAAAGTCGAAAGGGTTGAGACCCCCTTTTCTGCTTGAGGACACTCATTCTTGCGGGTTTGGCCACGAGTGATCTTGGGCTGCATTTGGGCGTCGCTGTGATGCTCCTTGGTCCTCTCAGACTCGCTGCTTAAGCGACCGTGCCGTAAGGTTTCATTGCAGGGATGCTCATCCATGATCCCTACGCCGGCTCCGTAGCTTTGCCAAATCCTTCTTGGAACATCTGCCCGACAATGAAGGCACGAGACAGGTTACTGGCAGAACATGACCAGCTACTTGGAGAACTACAAGGTCCATGTGTTTCGTCGTGTCTGTTCTGTCTCGGGTGTTGCGCTCTCGGTCAGTTTGAAACGCCTGGACTCGAAACGACACAGCTGAATCCGTGTGCGCTGGCCGATACCTGAACTGGGCCTTGCACAGTGTTTTTGATGGGATCGTCACTTCGACTCTTGGCTTAAGGACATTCCCAGATATCTCCAGTGCAGCGGCCACGGTGAGTGTGCCGGTCTTAGCGTCTGCTGTGCGACATGCCCATCCTGCAAGCGTGGTTCCCGAGGCAAAGCGTGGACGCAAGATCCGACGCGAGACGATCTGCCGAAGGCATCGGCCCGCGACGCATGCAAACAGCACGGGCACACGAACGTGCGAACAGTTCTCCGGTTAGAAGCCTGCCTGTGCATGGTTTGAAAGTTTTGTGGGACTACCTTTAGTGCAGAGGCAAGTTCAGTTGGTGTCCGGGTTTACATAGGTCGAAGATTTCGGCTTAGGGTTTCGGGCTGGCTTAGTGGTTTTTGATTGCGGGTTGAGTGGGGTTTGGATTTAGACCGTTCTTTGCGCTGTTTGTGTGCGGGTCGCCTTGGTGGGGATTTGTGCAGAGGCGGCCTTGTGCAAACTTTGACCTTTGCGCAGGTTTAGGGATTTCCTTTTTCGTGCACGGTTTGCAATCTTCTTGCGCTGGGATTTGGGGTTGGAGTTTGGTGGTTCGGTTTGCAAGCTAGGTTGAAGGCATTGGGTGCAAGCGCGGGAGGCAAGCGGCATATTCACGCATTCTCGAAATTTACAGTGACATCCCGTTGGATGGGACACGTTATATACAGGATTCGGTTTTTCTTGAGTACGGTTCGGGCGAAGCTTGGGTTAAAGGGGTGTCAGGGTTTGGGTTTAGGGCTTATTTAGGATTATAGGTTTAAGGCTCATGAGTCAGTTTAGGGTCTAGGGCGCACTTCAGGCACCCGGCTCAATGACTCAAGGGGCAAGAAGCCGATGGCGAGCTGACTACCTGGACATGGTGACTGTAGATCTATCTCTTCGCGGGGCGATTGACGGTCAGTCCGAGCTGCTGCTGCTACTCTGCTATTTTGCTATTTGTTGCTGTGCTACTGTTGACTACTGCTACTAACTACTACCACTACCACTACCACTACCACTACCACTACCACTACCACTACCACTACTACTACTACTACTACTACTACTGCTACTGCTACTGCTGCTACTGCTGCTACAACTACTA
>CAJNJA010064820.1:4379-23066 GCA_905231915.1 Symbiodinium necroappetens
TTTAGAGTTTGGGGTTTAGGTTTAGGTTTAGCCCTCAGCCCCCAACCCTGAATTAAGGAAAAGGCCTTGAATCAAAAGGGCCAGCCAGGGTTAGGGTTTAGGGTTTTAGGGTTTAGGGTTTAGGGACAACCACGACAGGTTCTCTAAAAAGAAGGATCAAAGTAGGGATCGTATTTATGTAAGGCGTGTTCCTGAATTGAGGGGCTATTGCGTTTGGATTGAACCCATCATTCAGCTTTAGGCCGAAAGTTGAAAAAAAAAAACATACATGAGATGAAGCTCGAAGGAACAAGAGTACTGCTCGCAACACAAGTTCAGGATTTAGGCCGCTTTTTGATACTCCGATACTCGTTACGCCATGTACGCGAGCGCTACCCTGGCTTTAAAGAGACAAAGGGGTCAGCGGCGTCTCAACGTGGTCGCATCCTACCCCAACAACCGAAACCCTATACCCTAAACGCTTCGGAACCCTACTACCGTGTTCTGCTAAGCCATCCGAGGCTCCAAGCCCACACGAAACCCTAGCCTAAACCCCACGAAAAAACAGCCCCTTCTCAACCTCAGAGGCCCCAGGAGGCCCGGGCATGAACTTCGTGTATCCCCAAACCCTACGAAATAGTAGGTTACGACACCGGAATTCTAGGGTCTAACCCTTAGAACTGTAGGGGATACCCAGGTTCACGTAAGCCTAGGCCCTTGATTCTTGAGCCCAAGCATTAAATTCCCTAAGCCCTAAACCCCAATGTCCGGTCCCAGAGCTTTTCCGGGACCTCCCAAATCCTGTGGCGGGCATTGGAGATAGGAGCCCTGAGCCTTGAAACCCGAAGTTCTAAACCGTCGAAACCACATGAATGCATGCATGGCATGCATGTATACATGAATGCATGCACGAGCTTAGGTACACATGCACACACACACACACTATCTCTCTCTCTCTCTCCCCGGCTTTCTAGCCCTCTAACCCTACAATCTGCCATCGCGCGCCCTGGACCCGATAGCTAAGTACGTTTGTGACTTTACTGCCAAGGCACGGGTCGCACGTGCGCTGCGGCCGCTGTTGCGGCGGACACTTGACAGCACATGAGCTTCGGGATTTAGAGATCTTAACCCTATAAACCCTAAACCCTCAACCCCTAAATCCCAAACCCTATAAACCCTAAAGCCCTAGACCCTCAACCCTCCTTCAAAGGGATTTGTAGCGCGGTTCTGGAAGAATTATAAGGGAGTGCTTAGGGCTTGGAGTGCGAACTTTGGGTTTTCGGGTCTGGAGCTTTGGAGGACGTGTGGGTTTAGGGGTTTGGGGGTTTAGGGGTTTGGGGTTTAGGCTTTAGGGTAGAGGGTTTGGGGCTTAGGGATCACGGGATTTTGAAAGTAGGTTGCGAGTAGATTTGGAAGCACCTGAGCAAGTCAGATCCCCCAGTACTTATCCTTACGACGGTTTATGAACATTTGTGGTTTTGGGGTGTTGGAGGGGCCGGAAAATCACAAACCGAACTGCACCACATCCCTTCCTGAATATTGTGTGCTGACGACGAGCCTACTGTTTGGATTTACGGTCTATGTTTGATTTTCTTACATGCGGAAAAATGCTCAGTAGGTAACCTTGAGCCTTTTGGGAGGGTAGTATATAACTCGTGTATACAGCCCATCTTAAATCTCAGAAGCATCGACGCTTAGGTAAAGAAGCCTTAGTATTATGGCAGTACGGTTGATGATGTAATTCCTGCATTACCCATATTAAGGAATATACTGTAATTCCCATAGTTTAGGGTCCTTAAGGTAATGCAGACTTATATCATCAACAGTATTTCGGTGTCGGGGTGACCTTAAACCGAATCGAGGTCCTGGTCTGGAGCAGCAGCAGTCGCTCGATTGCACGCACTCTGTCTCCTGTTCTTTTTGGCCCCGAGCACCCAGGTGTGGGAGTGTTGCGTTGTTAGGCCCTAATTAAACCCTAAAGCCTAAACCATGTAGGGTGTTTGGGGGGTTGGGGGGTGGACGGTGTTGGGGGTCTTTGCAGGGTTGCGGGCTAAGGGCGTTGGGGGTGCTAGGATTCCGGGTTTGGGGCGTTCGGTTTTAAAGGAGCCCTTCAACCCGAAGCTGCCAGGAGGGGATTGCGACTTTCTGGGAGTGCGCAGCTCCCCATCGAGACGAATCTCGGCCGCACCATGCATTCCTAGGCCTTTAACAGGGTTTGAGCGCGTTTTACTGTAGGCTTTATGGGTCTGAGACGGTATTACAGTGTTCTGAACAGGGAATCTTTTTGAGTGCTTTGCTTTGGGGTTATTTGTTCACGGATGGAGGGGTTTAGTGTTTAAGGGTTTGCACCTTGAGTTTCCCGGAATGGTCAAGTTGATAAGGCCTAAACCACTAATCCCGAAGTGCCCTTAAAACCCCAAACCCTAAATGCTTGAACCCTAAATCCCGCACCCCTGAACCCCTAATCCCTGAAACTCCTAAACCCCTAATCCCTATACCCTAAACACTATATCCTATACCCTAAACACTAAACCCTAAACCCTAAATCCTAACCCCTAAACCCTATACCGTAAACCCTGAAACTCCTAAATCCTAGACCCTATATCCTAACCCTGAACTCTGAACCCTCAACTGTCAACCCCCAACTGGTCACTCGCACCTCCAAACTCACCCTGCAGCCGGCGACTCCGACCGCCCCGAAATCCCAAAGCCCAAGCCAAGAAGAACGGTTTAGGGTCTAGGGTTTAGGGTCTAGGGTTTAGGATTTAGGGTCTAGGGTTTAGGGTCCAGGGTTTAGGGTTTTGGGTTTTGGATTTAAGGTTTAACTTCACCTTGTAACGGAAGATGAAGGGTTTGGCGTTTAGAGTTTAGGGATCGGAGATGAGAACCCAATGACCTTCTGCACCCAAGCCCAGGCTCACAAGCTTAACTTCTCAAGGCAGACAACACACCCTAATCAATCCCAAACCCTAAGCCCTAAACCCTAAGCCCTATAAACCGTAAACCCCAGCCCAAGGCCCTGAGCCCTAAACCCGACACCCTGAAGCCTGAACCCTTAAACCCTGAAGCCCAAACAGTGAGACCCAAACCCTAACTCAAGCACCAGACATCCTGGGTGTTTCGGTGTCCTTTAGAGTTTAGGGTTTGGGGTGCAGGGTTTAGGGTTTCTTACTAGCTCCTTTCACTTTAAGCTCGTATCCTAAAGGTCAGCCCGTAGTATAGTATAGAACCCTAGACCCCTAAACCCTAAACCCTAAACTCTTACATGGAGCCCTCGCTCAAAGGCGACATGTCGCGAAGGGCTGCCAAGACAGGCGGCTCGAGGCTCCGCTGCAACTGGTTTAGGATTTCTTCAAGGATTCTTATATAAGTATAAGGGGGGCTTGGGGTGTAGGTCGAGGCTTTCGGGACTTTGCGGCTTTAGAGCTTTGGTTTACCGCTCAGGGTTGAAGTTCATGGGATTTTTGTGACAACGTCTAGAGCTGCATCTGGTCCAGAGTTGTGTGTTTGTGCAGGGTTTGATAGGGTGTTTTTGTTTGGTGTGTTGTTGTTTCTTTTCCCCGGTTGGCATCGAACAAAAAATCGAAGGAAGGGTACCTAAAACGCCGCTGAATTCCGAACCCGAAATCCCGACAGCGCCATAGACAAGGAAGGATCAGCCCTTGGCGCTGGTCGTTCCTGGATTCCTTGGAGACTGCGGGGATTTTGAGGAGCTGGCGGAAGAAATGCGTCAAGCCGGGTACAAGGTGCGCCGGTTTATGGTCCATCCCCTCAACCCTAAACCCTAAATCTTGAACCCTAAAACCCTAAACCCCAAAGGATCTAGAAGGGTTGTGTAGGGTTTGGGGTCTAGAATCTTCGGCTATTCAGAATTCAGAGTTCAGAGTCCAGGGTCGGGGGTCTAAGCGATCTTGATCAGAATCATGGCTTTGGGGCAGGAGGGGCTTAGAGGGGCTTTAGGGTGTAGGCTTTAGGGTTTCGGGGCTTTAGGGTTTAGGGTTGAAGTTAGGGATTCCATCTTCCAGCTTCGGAATTTGATGTAGCACACTTCTCCGCCTAGAGCGCCGCGGCTCAATGCTCTTGGCCTGAGGCCGTGAGCTTCGGAAGTTGGGGGCGCGGGGGGAGGAGCTTAGTATGACCCCTTGGAGCCTACATCGTAGGTACTGTTCCATGTTCCCTAAAATACAAGCATACCCCAGTGAGCTAATTACTCTACATATATATATATACATATATACATAGACATACACATACACACACACACACAGACATACATCCATCCGCCCATCCATCCATCCATGCACGCATGCATGCATACATACATACGTAATTAAAGGGCCATGAGAGCCACAGGGCAGGATTTACACTCTACCATGGTCCAGGACCAGAGGTCCCAGGGCTCCCGGGTGGGGATGAAGGTCCTACCCGACCCCATAGAGTCACAACCAAAAGCTAATGTAGGGGTCTAAACAAATTGCCAATACTTTTTTTTTTTATTTGGGGGGGTTCCTTCTTATATCTAAACAAATTACCAATATATATATATATATATTTTTTTTTTTTTTGGGGGGGGTCCTTCTTATATCTAAACAAATTACCAATACTTCTTTTTTTGTTTTTTTTGGGGGGGGGTCCTTATTATATTCATAGTATAATGGGCCCCAAAACCCTATTCTAATTATTCAGGCCCCTGCATTACTTGACAAGACCCTAAGTCTAGCCCTGAGTGTTTAGGGTTTACAGGTTTAGGGTTTAGGGCGCTTCGAAAGGCCCTGTTGTATTTCAAGACCGAACCAAGCCTTCTAAACCCTTAAGCCCTAAACCCGTAAGCTCTTGTAAACCATGAACCCCTCAACCCTTGTAAGCCCTAAACTCTAAAGCCCTAAACCCATAAACCCATAAACCCTAGACCTCGACACCTCAAAGCTCTGAACCCTGAAGCTCGAAACCCCAAACCCTGAAACTCTACTGTTGATGATATATAAATCCTGCATTACCTTATAAGGACCCTAAACTTTGGTATATTCCTTATTATGGGTAACCCTAAACCATAAAAACCCTAGTAATCCCTAATCCTCCCTAGGCTTCCCTAAGGTTCCCTTTAAGGTGCACATTCCTTATTATGGGTTATGGGCAATGCAGGATTTGTATCATCAACCGTAGGACCCCCTGAACCCTTGAGGCGACCTAACAGCACGCAGGCCCCAAGCCACCAAAGACGCCTCTTAAGGGTTTCGGGGGGTGGTTTTGAGGGTTTAGGGGTTTAGGGCTTAAGGGTTTGGGGTTTAGGGTTTAGGGGTTTGGGGTTTAGGGGTTAATGGTTGAGGGGTTTAGGAGTTTAGGGTTTAGGGGTTTTGGGGTTTAGGGGTTAAGGGTTCCGGGGTTTAGGGGTCAAGGGTTTGGGGTTTAGGGGGTTTAGGGGTCAAGGGTTTGGGGTTTAGGGTTTAGGGGTTTAGGGGCTAAGGGTTCAGGGGTTTAGGGGTCAGGGGTTTGGGGTTTAGGGGTTTAGGGGTTGAGGGTTTAGGGTCTTGGGGTTTGCGGGTTAAGGGTTGGGGCTTTAGTAAGGGTTTTGGGGTTAAGGGTTTAGGGGTTAAAGGTTTGGGGTTTAGGGTGGGAGGCTTGAGGGGTTTAGGGGTTCAGGGGTTTTGGGGTTTAGGGTTTAGGGGTTTGGGGGTTTAGAGGTTTAGGGGTTTAGGGTTTAGGGTATGGGGGCTGGGGGTTTAGGACCCGAAATCACGGAATTCCCGAGGGAACTGAAGAAGAAATACCATGCCCAGGAAGTAAACCCCTAAACCCCTATACAAGCCCAGGCAGTCGTGGCACCGATCTCTTGGTGGCATTGGATCCCCTGCCCCTCGGAAGAGCAACAAAGTTCTTCATGCGGTCTTCCTTAACCCCAAAGAGCCTAGCATTTTAGAGATCCTTGTCATTGTTTTTGTTTAACCTGCTTCTGGGGGCTTAGGTATAAACCTATAAACCCCTGGAGCCCTCAACCGTGAAGCCTGAACCCTTGAAGTACTGACTGAGAAGGATCCTGATCCCGAGGCCTTGCCAAAGATTTCACTCGTCCTAGTCGCTGATCTCAATACCACTCGGCTTCAAGAGCCCATATGATTTGTTCTCTAAATTTAACTAGGGCCCTCTTTAAACAGGGTTCCTTCTCCATAAGGGTGCCGTGCTATTTTGGCGACCCTTTAGAGAACTACCCATATGCTGGACAAAGACGACGTTGAGGGTTTTCGAGCATGTTGAGGCCCATTTTGAGAGAGGGTCAAGCCTTAGCACACTTTTCGGGGTTGCGTGATTTGAACGTCCACAACCCTTGATTTGAACGTCCACAACCCCTCGGGAAAGCAGACCCGACAGTCTGGAAATGAGTAAAACGCGTCTTCAATCTGAAGATTTTGATCTTCATTCCCTGGCTCCAACCTCCCCCCTGGCCCCCTCCCCCCGCTCACAAATCGCACTCCTGGACTGCAAGAGTGAACCCTAAACCCTAAACCCCTAAACCCCTAAACCCCTAAACCCCTAAACCCTAGCCCCTAAACCCCTAAACCCCTAAACCCCTCAAACCCCTCAAACCCTTCAAACCCCTAAACCCCTAAACCCTAACCCCTAAACCCTAAACCCTAAACCCCTAAACCCTAAACCCCTAAACCCTAAACCCCTAAACCCTAAACCCCCTAAACCCCAAAACCCCTCAGCCCCCGAGGTATCGGCGGCCGAAGCATGCGGCCTATCCTGGAGCGCATGGATCACGCTGTGAATCAGGCGTTTAGGGGTTTAGGGTTTAGGGGTTTAGGATTTAGGGTCGTGTAGGGGTTTAGGGTTTAGGGGTTTAGGGTTTACGGTTTGGGGGGAGGCTACAGCTTGCAGTGTAGGGTGTGGGATCAAAAGATACTGCAATCATCACATCCTTCATCTTTGCCGTCGTCGTCTCCATTAGCAACATCATCATCATCATCATCATCACCATCAAAAGGTTGAATGAGGAATGCCCGAGCTTCCGTGAAGCGTTTAGCCTGCAGGGTTTGCACGCTTGCAGGTTAGAGCTTGAAGCTTCTGGTCCCTAAAACCCTAAACACTGCTTAGAGCTTCGGGGATCGGCATTTTTGGGTCTTGACCCGGCACCACTCTCCGTCTCAAGCCTCATCTCCAGAGTACTGTACAGCCCTTAGAGCCTTAGAGCTGTATGTATGTATGTATGTATGTATGTATGCATGCATGCATGTATGTATGTATGTATGTATGTCTGTATGTATGTATGTATGTATGTATGTATGTATGTAGACACCCATATTTATTTATTCACATATTTATATGTATGTATGAGGCCTATAAACACTAAACCCTGTATACTACACATGAAGATCCATGAACCATACAAACTTTCTCTATTGGCGAGGCCTTCGCACTGGAGGATGGCGCAACATCCGTGCCGACACCAGCGTCCGCGTATCTTCAACTAGCACTCTTTTTTGGTTAGTTGAAAGCGGTGTTATTCGCGCCTTTCGGCTTCACAGTAGTTAAAAAGGGTCTCACGGTGTCCAGGGGGCAGGGTTTTGCCTAGAGGATGATAAACCCCTGTGTAAAGCCTCATGCCCAATTCGGTTTCCAAATCTCAAATCATTCTTGCATGAATGTCGAGCCCGAAACCCTGGACTACTGTGGCATCAGAATTCTGCAGACCGTTGATATGAGGGTCTGAATCATTAGCACTGGTATTCCCTTCTAGTCCCTGTGATATTATTTGTGTCATTTTCACCAACACCGTACCAGGGCCCCTAAATACCCCTGGCTCGAAGCTGAGTACACCCCCTTCCGAAAAATAAACACGGAAGTTCGCTCAGAGCCGCCCTCAACCCTACCGCCAGGGTTCAGGCTTTCGAGTTTGGGGTTTCAGGCTTGGGACTGTGAGTAAAGCATCGAGGGGTTGTCACTCATATCCTTCTGCTCTCAACACCAAACCCCGAAACCCTGAAGCTTAAAGTACGAAAGCCTGAAACCAACCCTGAAAGCCCGAAGCCCAGAAACCTAGGCCGTAACTGAGCCTTCGATAACTTGCTTGGTTTTGTGAATATCCCGACACATACTCGAACATGAGACTTGAAAGACTCCTGCAGAAGCCAAAAGTATACATGAGTTTCGGCCGGTTCGGGCAAAGCCTAAGAGATACGAGGTACAACGTTGCCGATTTCCTGACAGACCTCTTCAACAATCCGGGGGGCTTCCTCAAGGCTACGTGCAGTATATACAGTAGGTTTTCAGGCCTTGGCTTTAGAAACCCTAAACCCTAAGCCCGAAACCCTAAGGGGTGGATTTTGGGTTTAGGGTTCAGGGTAGAGGGTCGCAGATTTTTGTCCAGGCCCTTGTTTGATGCCAGCCCTAATGGTGCGCGTACTGCATTGGTCCTAAAGGTGCTCCTGGTCGTATATAGCTTGCTGGTCTTGGAGTCTTATAATAGGTTTTCAGATGCCACAAGGCATGAACCCTAAGGGTCCAGGTATCCAATAATCATAGACTCTCCCAAATATTAACCTACATAAGTACTATCCTAAACCCTACCCCCTAAACCCGAAACGGCCCAAAACACCTCATGCAGCAATGCGAAACACCACTCTGCCTAGCCAACGGCTCGGGTTCACGGGGGGGGGGGGTGGGTAGTAGGGTGTAGAAGCTGGATGTTTATTTGAGGGTCGCCGGCGGGCCGTGTAGCTTCGGTGATCCAAACCGCCTCGGTCCTTCTTCATCAGATGAAGTACCACTACAGCGCGCTAATCTGAGGGTGTATTATCGGGATTGCTTGATTACCGTCAGGGTTACAATGAGGGTTGTTCTAAGGGTAACGATATTATGGGGTCTCTGCAACCTCCGATGGATTTCACAGAACCCTGTAACATTGAGCAGGTAGGTAACTGGGCTCTTGGAGTGTGTTGTGGCGTGTGATTAGACTGGTGCACCACATAAGCCTCCTGCCGTGGTCAAGTAAGTTCGCTAGCTTTGATAGCTTCGTGTGTAGGTATGGGTTCAGATTTCAAAATTTAGATTTTGGGGTTTGGGGCGAGGGTGTATGACCCCATAATTGCAGGCTATAGCTGTTGGAGCAGTAGTTGTGATTGGTTGGAACCACAGGTAAACGCGCCCGCAGCCTTGTTTCGAGGAAGACGATGAAGCAGCCAAACCAGACTTCCTCTGTCTCCATTATAAACCCTAAACCCCAACAACTCCTAAACCCTAAACCCAGAATCCTCAAGCTGCAAAACCCCTTCGGAGCTTGTAGAAACCCATGATATCGTAACCCTCATAACAACCCGCATAGTACCCCTTGTGGTAATCCCCATAATAAACCCTCATAGTGGCCCTTACATAGCAACATTTATCAAAGCCTTATTTAAGGACAGCTAAACCCTGTACGGAGGTCGGGGGCACGGACGACCCTGCAGAATACCCGCCGTTCGAGCCTTGGGAGCCAGCGAAGTTGTTGTCTGGTCCCTTTAAGGGTTCGTTTACAAGATCCTTTAAGGCGGTTGCTTTAAGAGATTTAGGATATTATGGTCCTTGTACATACTTTGGCTTGAATGCAGTTCTTATGCAAATACTTGAGGGCCCAAGTATTTTGTCTTTTTCGTTTAACATGGTTTAGTAGCTGCAGTTTTTCTTTAATTGGTTTGAGGCTTGCGGTGTTTCGGTGTTGGTGGTGTTGTTTCTGGTTTTACGTTGTTTGGCGTCCTTGGTTTTGGGCTAGGGGTCTCAAGGCGTTACACAGTGTTTCGGTTTTTGCCGGGTTTGGCGTTACATGTGTCAGGCTTTGAAGGTTTCGAGATGAAACGTGTGTAGTTCAGGGTTTACCTACGGGCATTTATCCTTTGAGACCGTAGGGTGAATAGACAAACATCCTGCAAGACCTGAAGTGCTTGTACATAGGCTTCCTTTGGGTTAGAGAGGTTTTGCCTTTAAACATCTCGACATTTTCAAAGGTTGGCGATGCAGTGTTGACAAGATGAATCAAGGCTTCTGCAAGTGGCTTCAGGTTTAAAGGGCTTTCTGAATTTCGGAGAGCTGATAAGCATAATCTCCAAACCTTAAGCTACCAGCCTCAACTGCCTAGCATGTAAACCTTAAGCCTCAAGCCCTAAAACCTAGAATCCTAAACCCTAGACCCATATAAACCCGAAAAATCCTAAACCCTAAACCCATATGAACCCGAAAAATCCTAAACCCTCCACCCATATAAACCCTAAAAGTCCTAAACCCTAAACCCATATGAACCCTAAACCCATATCCGAGAATCCTAAACCCTAAACCCGCATAAACCCTAAACCCCAAACCCGAGCACACCAAAGGAGCCCTGTGGTGCGGACTTCGTGAGCACGTCGCGTTCGCAGCGACCGGGCTTCCACGGCTCCAGGTTTTTGTCGTAGGGGTTTTGGTTTATAGGCGTTTAGGGACTAGGGGTTTAGGGTTTAGGGCTTCGGTTCAGGGTTTCGGGTTTAGGGGTTTAGGGTTTAGGGATTCGGGTTCAGGGTTTAGGGATTAGGGGTTTAGGGTTTATGGGCATTTCGTGTTTGGGGCTTAAACCCTAAACTCTGAACCTTAAACCCTAAACTTGGGGTTTTGGGGCTGGGCGGTAATGCTTCGGTGTTGAATCTAAGGTACAGCCCACTAAGAATCCTGAACCACGCAGGGCCCTGAAGCCTGAACAAGGTTCCCCAAAGCCGCATAGACACACAGATCCCATCTTTTGGGATTGGCATAAGAGCTCCCAATAAGAGTATGTTTCAGGGCTCTCTTGGCCACTTCTTGAACCTGAAAAACTAGACCCTGGAACCCCCTCAACCATGGCCTATAACCACGGCTTATAATCGAATCACTTCATACAACTCTAAGGGCTCGTGTCCGAGGACGTTTTGTGATCCCGGTATGTTGCTGGATTGTACAAAGAGGGTTTGCTGGTCAAGACAAGGTTTCGAAAGACGTGATAGGGTTTCGGAATGGTCACCTGCTGGGTTTTATACAGGGTTCCGCAGGGCTTTGGTATCGGTTTTACAGGATGTGTTTGTAGGAGTTCATAGGCGTTAGAGGGGTTGCATAGTTTAGCGCCTGGGGCTTAGAAGTCAGAGGTTTAGGGTTGCATAGAATTCTATAGTGCTTCAGCAGTTTGGGTACGCTATTTTATAGGTTTGCTTCTGCCCAGGTGGCCAGCAACCGACGGCCGGCGCTTGGCCTTGGCGACCTGGGATCAAAGAATTTCCACATTTAGTGCTTGTTGCCTTCGTTTTTGTACGGCTGTACCAAAGGTTTGTATTCATCCCGAGGGGTGTTGAAAAGGTTTCTGGAGATTGGAGCTTCCGCAGGGTTGTGGTACCGTTGTTTTTTTGTCGTTTATGACGTTGTGTGTTGGCAACAAGTTCAGGGTTTTGGGACTCAGACTTTGAATCGTTGTTGGTGCTTGTATGGTCTAGAATAGGATCCTGGATTGAGACGCTACTGCTACTCCACCACCGCCGCCATCACCGGCACCGCTGCTCCCGGCTTTGTTGCTTTTGCCACTGCTGTTGCCAAGGTCACCAGCTTTCTGTCACGAGGAGTGCATCGAGTGCGCATGGCATGTGGCGATGGTGTTAGGGTGTATAGAGTTAAAGAAGCAGTTTGAGTTTTTATTCCTGCAAGCCGCCAAGCTCAGCTACATCCAGAGCCCTCCAATGCTTTTGTGTCAAAGGTGGCGCACTCTGCCGCAGGGTGGATCTCTCGCTTGCTCCTTAGATGCAAGCAGCGATGCATCTGTCCGTGGTCCTGAGAATCAATCGTTGCAGGGGATGTACTTGCTGTATGTTTCTGGATGAATTGAGGCGTGAACCCTTCACTGGTGGTAATCTATATACTACCTCTAAACTTCACCCAGCAACAGTATCTGTAAGGGGTTTCCGTTCAGCTACATACACAGCCTTGGAGCTTCATGGATACTTAGAATAGAAGCAGGTGTAATAGGTTTGTACGCAAGATACGCCCGGGTGTACCTGCATATTCCACCTACCACCTGAGTTGCTTGAAAAGCCTAGACCCTAAACCCTAAGCCATGTTACGACATGATGTAAGTCGCTTCTCTTGTCAGATACCTTGCTTGGGGGAGTTCTTTCCAGTTTCGCCAGGGCTTCGAGTCGGTTTTGAGCTTTGTAGTTGTAGGGAGTCTTAACTTTGGGCTTTGAAGTCTTGACAACTCGATAGAGTCTAGGGTGCAGGGTTGAGGGTTTAAGGGTTCGTATGGCAAGGGCATCATGATTTTCCAGACAGCTGCAAGACTGGTGGCGGCTGCTTGCCGCAGGCAGACAATGCTGCACAGCCGAAATGTCTGCTTCCGCCGAAGACTATTGCGACAACGAAGCCCGGATCTTGAAGTGTGTGCGTGTCGATGCCATTTAGTACAACGCGTACTCCCAGGATCAGGCGCGAAGATCACCACGACGACAGAGAAGCCTGCAGAGAGTGAGTCCTCTCACAAAGATGGAAAGGGGGGCATACGCTATGAATGCTGAAGACAATCTATACCCCCTATGTTTTGCGGATCCTAGCAGATCAGGATAAACAACCCTTGTGATACTTAGCAAAAGCTCGATAAGCCTTTATTGTGGTAAGAATCTGACTTCAGTGCACCCTCAAAAGCCTCTGAGCAGCATATACCCTTCAAAAAATGCTGTCTTTAAAGGTCCAAGTAGTCCTTATTTATGGTTTTGGCTACCCAAAAAGGCCCCCAAAGTCCTCAAATAATGAGTACTTGGACCCTTAGGGGCGGTCTCTAAAGGCTCCCACACTGACTTCAGGTACCTTTCCAATGTGCCCTACGCTGGTCGAGCTTTCGACGGAGCCGAGAAGGTCCACTCAGACGCCCGTCGTTTTGTTTGTGATGGCTTATGGTGTTTACATGGTTTCGCATGTTTTATAGCGGTTTAGGGTTTAGGTTTAGGATGTAGGGTTAACGGTTTAGGGTTTAGGGTTTAAGATGTAGGGCTCAGGGTTTGGGGATTTAGGGTTTAGGATGTAGGTTTTAGGGTTCAGGATGTAGGGTTTTGGGTTCAGGGCTTTGGGTTTAGGGTTTAGGATGTAGGGTTAGGGTATTGGGATCTACCACCTCGAGACGCGTTTCGGCGACCTCCGGACTTCCGACGTTTACCCCCAACCCAGTGAGCCCTCGGAGCCCAAACTCAGGCCCTAAACCTTGGGCCCTAGAGGCCCTAGACCCTAAAGCTTAATTGAACCTCAAACAAAGGGCCTCTAAACCCTAAGCCTCAAAAAAAGGGCTTCTAACCCCTAAACCCTAAGCCTCAAAAAAATGCCTCTAAATCCTAAAGCCTCAACAAAAAGACTCCAGACCCTACAAGCCCTCGTGTTTCTAACATTCCGCCCCCCAAATGAGCTTCCGACTTCAAGGCGCTAAGGCTTCGTGGGATTTTGTTAGAATTTAGGGTTTAGGGCACCATAATAAGGAATCCATATTATTTACTATAGATCCCTATTTGGTAACTTAAGTTAAATCCTTTAACAAGAACCCGGCTTCTGGACAGCAGGGTCCTTGGAGGGTCGTACACAAGCCATACAGGAATCAGAATCCTGTTATAGAACTCCACAGAGTAGTATGAAATACACTGAGAACCGTCAAAGCTACCCCTGGAGTATACCGTGAAACCCGTGGTCTCAATCGGAAATGAACGATATGTATGGTTGTGGTGCGTTCTGCGGCCCCCCGCCCCCCCCCCCCACCCCCCTCCGCCAATGGTATCCCCCCGAAATACACGGTCTGGGGAGGGCCCCTTAGGCCCCAGACTGTAGGAATCCATATAGAAGCCTGAGTACATGACACTTGGGGTTCGTACGTATTGTACGTAGGGTGTTTACTACAGCAAAATAATGTCCCCCAACCTTCAACCCAGACCGAGGTCTTACTGGTGAGTCTAGGCCTTTCCAATCCGAACCCTATGTGCATGTGTGAACATATCAGTACGAACTTCTGTAAATTTAGATACAGGCACATGTGTATGTTATCTATATCTATGTCCCTATCTATCTTTATCTCTACCTCCATCTACTATCCCTATCTCCATCTGTATCTCTATCTCCTTAGCTCCATCTCTATCTATAGCGATACCTATAGCTGTACCTATGACTACATCTGCATACACACTCCTACGTCCTAACATCCTAAACCTAAAGCCCACAAACCCTCATTAAACCCTATACTCACTTACACCCGTAACTCTAGAGCCGTAAACCATGACTCCAGCTCAGGTCGTTTGCCTAGGGTCACCGCACTTCATCGCCAACAACACGGTCTACAAAGCTTTGACCTACCTGGAAAGCAGCCGGGCAGACATCAAGAGGAGCTTGGTTTGGGATTGAGGGTTTGAGGTCTCGGGCCTAGGAACGACATCGAGAGGAGCAGAAGTTTGAAACACTCAAGCCACAGAGTTCATCCTCGACCATAAATCTTGATCAGCCATGCATAGACCCCGATCCTTGAAAGCATTCAACACATCCTTGCAGAGCCCCATTTGGACACCTTACAGAACCCTAAACCCCAAACCCAGACTTGTAGATTCCTTTTCTGCAAAGCTCTTCGCCTGAACTGTACTTTAAGCACCCGAGCCGAGGCCGTGCGGAGCGCACTTTGCCGGAGAATGTCCGCTTCCTTTGTGTCGGACCCTCTGTTTTAGGGTTGAGGGTTGAGGGTTCAAGAACCTACCTTTTCAAGGGCTTATATTCGATAAGGAGCCCCAAAAGGTAGGTTCTTTAGGGTTCAGGTAGTGCTTGGGTTTAGCGGGTGAGGTTGAGGGTTTAATAGAGTCTCAGGTGTAGGTCTTAAGATTTAGATTTTAGGTCGTTTCCTAACGACGGAGCTTCAGAAACAGAAAAGACATGACCTTAAGTATAGACCCAAAGAGACTCGAATATAGGCCCTGCTAAAAGACCCTAACTAACACACGCACACACAGAGACAGAGAGAGAGACACACACACACACTGCGTCCCAAACCCTAGAGCCCTAGTCCGCGCAGTCTGAGACGTGCCAGCTTCGGAGCATAATGGACCCTGCAACTGCCGATGGACACAGTCCTGGACCTGCAAAGGTTGCATATTTCGGAGGAGTGCAATAAGTCCCGACACTGTGGGTACTTACGGCAATGCAGGATTCTCTCCATGGCCAGCTTAGACCACAAATTTGTTCGTGCTTTGTCATAAAAAGCTCCGACCTCCGTCTTTTAAGCAAGTAGTCGTGCAGCAACCGTAACGCACTTCCGGCGTGTATTGTAGTAGACACCCTTAACCCGAAAATGCAGCAGAGAAAAGGAAGCCGAAGACTTCAGCACTCTTGAGTTAAAGTGTGAGCTGTGGAGGTGTCAGGCGCTTTGTCTAAATTTAGGGTATCAGGGGGTTCTTTAATGGTTCCATAACGGTTCCATAAGGGTTAATACTATAGCAAGAGTTACTGTATGATTCTATATGTGTTTTCCTGTGGTATCTGTTGTAGCTTCTTATTGCATGCTACCAGTGTGATGGTTTGGATCCTAGCGGGAAGTACAGTGGAGACTGTGGGTAGGTAGACCCCTGATCAATTAAACCGTCTTCCCTTTATAAGGGTTATGGCAGGGACCCTAATATTAGGGCCCTTCAAGACAGAGGTGTTTCTTAATCAGCGGTCTACACTAAATTCCATAAGAAAATACGTGTTTGGGGCTTTCAAGGTCTACATAGAATGTTTGAAAGCCTCCTGCGTCTGGCTCTCTTAAACGGGATCTTAACGAGAGGATCTATATCCCCAAGGGTCCCCCGAATCCTCTTTCCCTGCTTAGGTCGGATCCTCTGGGACGAAAGCTGGGCTTGCCTCGGACACTTCAGGGTCTTCGTAGGTTCTCGGGAGTAAAATTTTCGAAATCTAGTTTAGTAAATCTGGGGTTGAGGGTTTAGGCTGGGAGTAAAGTGTATTTCTTTTAGTAGCGGCGGTGTCAATTGCTGAGCTCAGAAGTCGAAAAACCTTCCGGGCTCATTGCCACCAGCACGACTTGTAGCGTAGCTGACTTTTCAATTGTTCACACCTGTTCTTGGTCTTGGGCCCCTTTGAGCTCGACAGCGTTACCTGGCTTCAGAATAGAGTTTTGTAAGCTTAACCCTCCAGCCTGAGATTGCAGAAGCCATGCTGCTGCACCATTCACGGCGTAAGTCAATTCGAGACAGCTGGGAACAGTCGAAACTTGATCAGCCATGACTTCAATGAAGAACTCATGATCAGCTACTTGATCATTGGCGTTAGGTTGCAAGTGGCGCTCAGTTCCGTTGTGGAACGCTCTCGCGGGTGAACCAAAGTAGGGTTGCAAGCAATGCAGCGAGGCAACTACGGCTCTAACCGGTTCAAGCAAAGATCTCATGGCCGTAGAGATACTCTTGGACCTTCACGAACGCAATAAGCAGCAACGTAGTAGTGTTGTTTTTGAATCCCTGCATGACTCTACCATGTCATAGCGCCAAACCCTGTTTGGCCATCCTGCAATATTTGTGGCTCCCTGTTACTCGCATGTACTCGCCACGAGCACACAAAAAGCTTCCAGCTCTCCAAATTCGCACCAGAGGCGTGGATGTCTGCTTGTCTTTCCATGTCTATGACTGATCTCTCTGCCTGCCTAGTTGCTCGAGTATAGATAGACATACAACTTATGTAGGTATTTCAACTGTGTACGTACCTCGGCTGGTAAGTACATGACTATGTAAGACAGCATGGAGGGTGTTGCTTACTGTTTCTGTGTCTGTGCTTTAAGACAGAAGTCACTACATGGGTATGTCAGGTATGTGTGTATTGTGTCTATGAAAGCAGGTATGCAAGAATGCATGAATGCATGAATGCATGCATGCTTCGATGTGGTTTTGCTTCATTTGTGTGCATATATATATATATATATGTATCTATATATATGGTACTCCCCCCAAAAAAACCTAGGTTTCACTATTTTTCATCGTAAATAGCAGTGCTTTCATTACTTTTTCACCATTAGATTTTTGAGATTGGAAAAGCAATGGTATGTTACAATAGCTTACACTGGATTTCATGTGTTGCACAGATGTATCTTGTGACTTGCATTATGATCTTTACTTTCTTTACTTCTGTATGGAAATTTGTTTTGTTTCATAAGGTAAGTATTGGAACCCACGGCCTTCATTATAATCTCCATGTTGGGTTTATAAACTCTGTGCTGGGTTAGTGCATTCGCGGAAACCCTGTGCAGTTCTACAATACCACCTATATGTGGGCTTATAGAGTATCGTGTAGGATGCTTATAGAGTATCCTGTAGTATGCTTTATATAGGGTCTTAAACAATACGTTGTATAGTACTTGATACCATACCTGCTATATATCCTATATAGAACTTATAGCAGACCATCTGTACTACCCTGTAGTATACCTTCTAGGAGACCGTTTATGTCTGATAATTTAATCCCTGAACCTCTTCACGTTTACAATCTAAAGTCCCTCACAACACCGCCCTGCCCCAGGTACCGCTACGAGCTGCTATCGCGCCGTGGGTCTTTTGTTTTCGGGTTTGTAATGTTCGTTCTTACTCATACATAATATCTGAAATAGGTTAATGTCAAGGGTTCATGAATATATATATATATATAGATATATATATATACATATACAGTTTTCTTTCAAGATATCTAGGCAGGGAACATGGTTTATAAATCAGGGGTTGGTTTATAAACTATTCGCGGTTTTCATATCATAGCACCTCGTCCGCAAGAAGCATGTTTTTTAAGGTAATAATGTATGTGTACGGGAAAGTTGCCGTCAGTGGCAACGCAATGACATTCCAGTTACAGAATGTCACAGGATAGTCCGCCTACTACAAACTCATTGCACCATCTCGGCGAAGCGAGAGAGATTGCAGCGCATTTGAGCAATGCTTCTTGTAGCCAGTAAGTCTCAAGATTCCCAAGATTAGTATAGATTGTTTCTTTTGAGCCATGCTACGCACGGCCTGTGTCTTCGGGAAAGTCTCCATCAGTAACAATGCAATGACTCTCCAGTTGCAGAGTATGACGGGTGCTGCCGCGAGTTCGGAGTCTAGTACGGCAAGTTCCCCAATGAGTCCGCCTACTACGAATTCGCTACTCCAAATGGTCGAGTCCGGCGAAATTACAGCACCTGTCAGCAAACAAGATCTGACTCAGAAACAGTTGGCCAGCCAACTGAACTATCTCCAGCGCCTGCACTCCCTCAAAACAGGCAAAGGGGGGGAATGGAGTCAGGCGGCCCAGGAGCAGCTGATCAAATGGTTGGGCGCTCCCCGCAGAGGCCGCAGCATCACGAGCGCTACTACCCCTCAACTTGCACTTACAGACGGCGGCACCGCAGACAGCGAGCCTAATGACGCAACAGAGGCCCATTGCACCGCAGATGCCAGCTACATCGCAGAGAATGAACCCAATGACGCCACGGAGCCCGACTGCGCCGCAGAGAACGAGCCCAACGACGCGACGAAACCCACAAGCTACCGGGCAAGTCTGGTAAGTCTGAGACTGTCCAGGTTAAGGCCGGTACACAGGTGATTGACCGCGCTTGGCGGTTTGTAAAGGATCGCCTCTCGCTCAACCAACACGCGAAGGCAGGATCCAAGCAGCTGAGAGCTCAGATCCGCGCTCCAATACTGGAAGAAAGACGAGGAT
>CAJNJA010064831.1:0-23064 GCA_905231915.1 Symbiodinium necroappetens
CAACAAACTTTAGTCCACTGGTGTTTCACTTGCTGGTTTCGTAGTTCAATGTTAGCCTACGGCGATGTGTATTTCACAGCTCTTGCTTAGCCGCGCCGAACTCGCTCTTGAATTTGGCGTGTCGCCAGCGCCGCGCATGGGACCAGGAGACGGCTCTGCGATTTCAAACTCAAAAAGTCTCTCTCCCTTTTGTGTATGTATATACATATATGCATGTGCTCATGCATTGCACTGACCGTAGTTGCTTGTTTCGACGAGGCCACCGCGCCTTCTTCGTTGCGCTTTTTGCAGCTGTGCTTGTGGTCCTTGCGCCCGGGGCGAGGCCACCCAAAAACGGAATAGGAAGCTGAAGCGTGAGATTTAAGATAGTTTTTAGGAGATGTGAGGAGGCGCCATGGACGCTTGTTTGTGTTTCTTGCGTCAGGCCTGCCACAGTGTGCAACATACGCTTGTTAAGCCAACATTTGGTCTTGGGTCCGAGTGGTGGATTTCGGATGTTCGATGGGTTTGCATAACATCTGCAAAAAAATCTGGCGTCCTAAACTTCTAAACTTCGAGGTTTGGGTTTCAAATTCCAACAGAATCTTGAAATTGATGGTAACAATTACATACATACATCCCGCACAGCTTGTCTCGCAAAGTGGGCACCATGCACCTTGGGTCATTGTTTTTTTGAGCCAGTGCTAGTGCCTTCGAGACCCCATGGCCCATGGTGACCTGATGTGACCTGTGAGGTCTTTCTCAGTCCTCAGCCCAGCTTCCGACCAGGCCACTGGCTTTCCTGTCGCCAGCTGCGCCAGGCCCTTGCCGGATATGGATTTGCACAGCAAAGGGACACGTCCCTGGCCCCCCAGAAGCCACAGCCGCGTTACAATCCCAAGACTCTGCTGTGAACAGTTGCGGCCACGTGGGTGAGCTGCTGACATTGTGTGCACCACGGGTGTCGTGGCAGGTCAGGGTACGAACCCGCGCCTTTCACGGGCGACATCAGGCCTGGAGAAAGTAAGCTTGCACGTCGGCGTTAAAAGGGGCGATTGGTGGGCAGATTCACGTGGCTGGGTTATGCGGTGTTTGCATGCTGCGAGAACTGAAAGGGCTGTTCCAAGGAGAGTTGAAGTAGAAGTGCAATGCATCGTGTGCCTGGTCCTCGCTGCAACCTTTCCCTCCTCGGGTTGCCGAAGCTGTCGAATCCACACCTTGAAGCTTCAGGGGATAGCGTGTCTTTTTCTGGTAGATCTCACTCCCTTGACGCCGAATCGCGTTCTTGTTAATACCGTTTCTTTTGCAGCTTTTTCCCCAAATCATCCAGTCGGAGATTCTGAATGCTGGAGCAATTCATACCAAGAGTCTGTCTCCAGTCACGAGTCAGGGGTTTCTACAAACCCCAACTGCCCCCAAAGCGTCCACACCCGAAGCTGTCACATGCCGCTACTGTGTTTTTCTTTCTCGCAAGCCCACATCCAGGTCCAGCCTTCGCAATCGGGGCACACAAAGGGTACACGTCAGCCTTGGCCGTGGCGGCAGGTTGCCTTGCTCTGGGCAGGCGGGAAAAGCCTCAAGTATTCTGTCTTCAGTCTTCTGTGTTGATTCTGCCGTTCTCCGGAGCCAGGGTGCGGGGCTGCGGGTTGGCCTTCTCAGTCGTGCCGTTTTGGTCTATCTTTGCTCATGGTTCGTCATAATGCTAAACATAAATAACGCTGATGATGCAGGGTTCACGCGTTCTGTTGGGAGTTCCGGCTGTTGCATGTAGCGTGTTGCCTGCGTAGCACGTTGGGCAGCAACGCTCCCACTTAGTCAATGACTTTCACATCTTGGGATAAAGGCGGACGACTCATCAGCCAGTTATGCGGTTTCCAAAGCGGGTGAGCGCACAGCCGACATGAATTCTGCAAGCCAAAGAGGCAGCTTTCTCGTGGGGTCCGAGTGCAGCGGCGTGCAGAGGCGGAAGACTGCAGAGATTCGGAGGGCTTTCATCGGTGGCTTTGGATTTGGACTGAAAGCTGGCATTCATTAACGAATTTGTTGTTGTTTGGACTTATTTGGCTGTGCAAGTCTACAGCAGCTTATGTACGATGTTTGATATGTTTACGTCTGTCTGTATGCATGTATCGGCTTGGCCTGCAGACCCTGCAATTGTCAGGAGGCGGAGCCGCACTTGGAGCCCTCTGAGTGCCTCATGCGGCAGTTTTCACGCTTTGTTCGGAGACACATGGGGGTTAGGGGTTTAAGTTGCAGGCAAGTTAGGGTTACCCTCGAACTCCCGCCACAGCTCGAAGTCCATGCGCTCGCGCTGAGTTGTGTAGCTTTGGTGAGAGCAACATCCCGATTCTGCATGCTGTGGTGGAATGCCGGCATGAAGAATCGGCAAACTTGAGGCTAAGTTCTAACAGAGTTAGTCAGTTAGTCTAGACTTTCCCGACAGTCACACGGAAATTGCTCATCATTGGCCTTCCACCTGGTCGTTTCTTAGACAGCTTAAGCACCGGTTCAGGAAGTCCATCGAGACAATGATGAAGTTCTCCAATCAGTACGCCAAGGCTGGGGCGGCAGAGTCTAGGCTTGGCGTTGTTCCCCGCTCCGAGGTATCTGCAGGGCTCCGGTTCTGCAAGAATCGACCCTTGAGCAGATCAAGCAGAGTCACTCCAGCAGTTTTTGAGGCTTTGATCCTCAGCCAACTTGTAGGCATGAGTCATGAGTACCTAATGACTGCCACTTACGAAAAAGCCTTGCGCCTCTTTCCTTGTTGTAGCCTCTGAAACCGGCATGCATGTCGTTGAGGGTCACCCCTGAGCAGCAACTACATATGACCTGCTGCTTCCACAGTTGTTTGCTGCCCTCACAGGTCACGGGCACGAAGTACTGTGAGGATAAGAGCGTTCCGGCCGTGGTCATTGTCGGACTGGCGTTGCACAAGGAGCTGCATTCAAGCTTTGTACTTTCAACTGGGATGGCTGGCTTGCCCGAAGCCCCAGACAAGTGGTATTCGTAGCTGGGGCCTCCCTTTGTGCCAACTGGAGAAAGGTGCAGTCTTGTGTTGTTCCCATGTCCTGGCGTGAGTCGGTGCCAGCAGATTCCCCACAAATCTGGGCAGAGATCGCAAGTGCCGGTTGCTGGTCTGAAAGGTTTGTGAAGGCTGAGGATTGTAGCCCCAAAAGACTCATCTGTGTGAGGACGAGATGCAGGACATGACAACAGACCGACTCAGCCCCTCGTGCCATCGGGCAAGAACTCCTGAAGATAGGATTTGAAACCCAGCGCCGAACTCTGGCGAACCGCGAATGTCGGTCATGCCATGCCTTGAACCCTTCGACACCCTTCCGAGAACATGTTTAGGAGACTTTGGGGGCTCCATTATGCCCGTGCCGGCACTATGAGGACAAGGAGAAAGAGGCCCGGCCAGCGGTGTTCATGGGGTAACTTGTGTGTCTTGCTGCTGCCCATGCCGACTTCAGTGTGAACACTCCCGTATCAGGGCACAGGGAGTTGCTTCCAGGTTGCAGCCGAACCCAGATGCTGCCGGACAGTCTTTTGTATCGGCTCCAATGTCCAGAAACATCCTAAGACGAGTGCTATCCAGGCTATCCAATGCTGTCTAGAAGATCGAGGTCTAGAAGTCTAGGATTGAATTTCGCTCGTTTTCAGTGTTTGTAAGGGTCAGGGACGGTAAAGCTACTCTTTTCTTCCTTTTCTTGGCCAAAACTGCATGCAGCCAGTTGGTGAGGGCTTGCGCCTTGCGACCCCCGAGTGCCAAGAACAAGACAACCTCCTGCTAGAATCCGCTATACGGCTGCATGCATCGCCAGCTTTGAAGACAACGGAGTTTTCGGTGGCCGTTGCCACATGCAGATTTCAGAACTAAACAGAGGACAATCCGCTTTGTCTCCAGGTGAAGGATGGGTATTGGAACTGTCCATGCGTGAGTGGCTGAGTTGTGGAGCAGTGCTCGCCGGACATAGATTTGGGTTCGGTGTTTAGCTCGGGGGTTCCTGCTTGTCAGAACAACATGTTCAGGGTTATGTGCCAAGTTCTGGGGGTCTTGAGTTGCAATCAAGTTCAGCAATCGCACCAAATTTGCATCCCAAGGGCTCTCGACGCTCAACCCCATTGCGCCCAGGTTCCAATGCGTGAAAGGCACGAGTGTCACTGCATGCTCTTCCTGAAGGACGACAATCCATTCGCGCAAAGGGCCAAGGTTTTGACGGACAGGGGGCGGAGTTCCTGAAGCGCGACGGGCTGCTGTGAAGTGTGTGGGCTTCGGCTAAGATAAGCAGCTCCCTTCCAGCTTGCCCACTCAGTCTCCGGCGTCTGCGGTCAGGTCTGAGTGCTCCAATATCGATCTGGAGGAGATCATGAAGCTGAAGGATGGTTAGAGCGCTGATGAAAGGTTTCTCTGCTTCGGGAGGTGTTTCATGGCAGTCACAGTAGGGTTACGGTGTAAGGGCCTCCATCTCTGAACCAGGACTCCGTAGTTGCGGTGCTACTCTGGAAGCCACCCGAAGCCATGTTGTGATCGTTTGGTCGACTACAAGTTTCTGCTGCAATTTTCAAGGGAGGGCCATGATTCGGCTCGTTGTTACAGCTGGTTCCACTAGTTTCGTCCTGGGAATCGCCTGTTTGGGATGTTGGCAGGGCCGCGGCCTTTGAATTTTCTGCTGAATGTCCACTCCCGGCAGACCAACGGCAGAAGTCTGTGAATAGCACAGCAACTCGCGAGTGGTTGCGAGGAGTAAGCCTTGGCTTTAAGCGAGCTTTTGTCATGTTATATATGACAATGAGCCAACCATTAAAGACCCCGTAGTCATTTGCGGCCAAGCTGAAGTCAGAAGCTGCACATGACCCGGGAAAAAGTAAGCACAGTTTGCCTGGCGCTCTCTCCAACAACTCGGCACCGAGTTTGAGAGAAATTGAAATGAAACGTGCCCTACAGAGCTGGCAATACCCGTATCTTGCCACTCGACTCTCGGGAGCAGCAGCTTCAAGTCGGAGTTGAAGTCTGGACAGGAATTCTAGCGTCTTACCCCAACCAGATGTCATTGCGAATTTGCCAAACACCTGCCCAGCAAAAGAGAGGCTTCCTCTGTAGGCGGCACCTCTCTAGTTCGGAGCAAAATCCAATGTCTGGTGCAGGCTGCCACATGCCACCGTCCGCACTTCATCCAATGACTCACTTGGCGAACGTCCCGATAGTGCATGCGTGAAGATGTGCAAAATAAGCCTGGCTTTAACCACCATAGACGCTGCCCTCGAGCCAGCTGCCCCTGGGAGTAGAGGGCCACCGGCGGCTGAGCAAAAAGGGTGGTGCTTCGGCATTTCGAGATCGTGGTCGTTCCTTGAAGCTAACCCTGATGGGACTCATTTGAGGCCGGTCATGTCCTGTAAAGCATGTCAGGAGAACCTTCCGCCCTGCCCTGCTCTTTCGGTCACAACGACAAACGGTGCTGAAGTAAGGTGCAGCTGCAGAAGAAACTTGGTCCTTACCTCGCGTTATTCAGGTTTGCTGTCCAGGTCTTCTGTTATTATGAGACACACCTCGGAGACGGCACGTAGCACAACACTGCCGGAAGAAGGCCTACTCTCCTCGTTCGGGAAATCAGAATGTACAGGAGAAAGAAGCTCGTCACAGGTTGCCAGTGTTTCTGTCGTGTCGATACAGGCCCAGATTGACGACAAAGATTGCCTCGTCATTGGTGCGGCTGGCGAGATGTGGGAACCGCTGGAGATTGCACGCGTTCTGCAAGTCATGTGAAGGTTCGAGCTGGAGGTGTTGGCACGCTGGCGAAAGTTTTGAGACATCGGCTCGAGCAACACAAGTCCGTCGCACCGACAGAAAGAGATGCTCAAGTTGCACAATGATGACAATGAGTAACGACGAGTACGTGAGCCCCGCGAATCGGGAAAGCACCGAAGTGAAAGAATCCTCACCCAAGAAGCTTCCTATCAACGATTGTCAACGCAATGCATAGCAAGCCTTGCTGGGTGCATCCAGACCAGACTACTGAGAACTGACTTTCAGCCAGCTTGATGGTTGAGGAAGAATCACGCTAGAACTCAGGCAGATCATAGACGCTTAGAGCACGATCAGCGACTCCCCGTCCTTCTCACTCACGACAAGCAACCTCGATGCCAGGCCTCGAGATTCTGGAGGTGCGAGGGTGGGTATGCTGGGTCCAAACAACTAGAAGCTGACAGCTTCTGAGTGGAGAGATAGCAGCTCAACATCGAGCCTCACACAGCTGCAGGTGACCTGGACGCAGGACTTGGGTCAAGGGCTGAGGCCGGAAGATCAGGGATGGATGGGCTCAGAAAAGGGTTTTCCGGAAAGCTGCGCCCAAGCCATGGTCAAAACATTGTCGCGTGCATCATTCCATTTTTAAAGTTTGGATTGTCAGTCGTCGCGATTTGCTTGGGCAGTTTCTCTCGCACTTCCCGGGAAGCCTTGCGTTGGAAAAGCAAAGCTTTACTGAATGCTCAGCTCTGAGCAGGCTCGTCAACAGAGGGCCCGTGGACGCTGTGAAGCGCGAGGCCGCTTGCAGATCTGGCGCTTGAAACCCAAACATCGAAGTCTTGGAAGCTGTGGCCTCGAAAGCGGAAGTTTCACCAGCGCTGTTCAGCAAAGATGGCTGAGACGCTGCGACCTTGGTATCCTTGGTGACTTACTGGCATGCGACACCTTTGCATTCTCGTGTTTGGGGTTACGGTATGAATGCAGCTGTATCAATACAGGGTGCCATGCAGCCGGAATGAAACCAGCCGAGCTGGAAATTGAGGGGCTCTTCTTTTGTTTTCTTAGGACTTCAGATCCCCTGTATGAAAGCGCGCGCTGTGTAAACTTGTACTACATGATTGAATTCGCTGCGGCTTCGAAGGCAGGTACCTCCCGCAATCCAGAAGTTCTAGAACATTCTCGTCTTCTCGTATCATAGGGGGATTCCTTTTTCTAAGGCTGCAAGTTGATCGTTTCAAGTCAGCGGCTGCATGACATCAGCTGCTACACAGTGTCTAACGGCTTGTTGCAATACATACTCTGTGTGTGTGCCTGTCATGACAACCCCCCCTCCTCTTGCGGGCAGCACGAAAGCCTTCCTGATCAGGCCGTAGTGCTCCACCACCGCGATAGAGAATCAGCTCCCTGGCAAGCCATGTTGGAGTGGGTGACGACCCTGCAAATCCCCTCGCCAGCTTGCAAGCAGGTCCGATCCATTCACGTCTCCCTAGACAGCAACGGGTTTTGAGTTCATCAGGGCTGGTCTCAAGCTCCAAGACCCCAGATGCAACCCCTGTGTTCCAGCCCCCCGGATTCGTGAGCTTTCGGGTTGCTGGGCTGCTGTGCTTCCAGAGCCAGGGACTGCCTGGTGTTAGGAAACCATTTGGAAAAGCTGTGCAGTCCAAGGCAAGAGTTGCATTGTCCGCCAAAAAGGGCCGTTATCTTCGTGAGCAACTTTCCACAAGCAGTGATGCAAATCTTCCAGGTCTCGGCCTGCTCTCTGGTATCGAAGCCCTCATATGCTCGCGTGCAGTCTCGGCCTTGCCAACTGAGGTTGAGTGGAAGATTTCAAACATCCGACGGCGCATACAGGAGGCAGCTAAGCGCCCCATGTAGCAGGTCAGAAGTAGCATTCGTAGCTTCTTGTTATGACCTTTGACGGAGCAAGAATTCTTCGCTTGAAGGATTCGGAATCTTAGCCGTGACCACAACCGATAAGAGCCATCCTGCATTGCTGGATACTGGACCCTTCCTACCCAGTGCAAGTTACGAAGCCCACGGATGCCAAGCCCACAAACGCCAAATCCTTGTCCAGTTGCCCATGGGCGCCTGCATGTGCAGCCCTCTCTTCTCCGCTGCCGGGGTGCGGGACATGCACCTGGAGTCTACCTGGCTGCGATTGGGGTATCCGGGTTAAGCAGTCCACACTTGCACGCCGAATTGGTGGGCTGGCCGCGGAACTGCGAATAAGCAATGCCGCCTTGTCCCATCATCAACGCGTTTCAGCGTTCTCCGAGACCTCAAGACGGAGCTACTTGTACGGGTCGCCCACGACACCGCTCACACCCTGGTGGCTTCGTTGAAATAATATTTGCTGAGGGCTTAGGTTGCGGTCCCTTTCAACGCAGGTTAAGCTAGCGAACCCAGCATCAAGACCAGACCACAAAAGCACTGCATGCGCAAACGCGAGCCACACCAGCGATATGCAACTGCTGACGACACGGTACCGTGGGTGCTGTGGCCATTGCGCATTCCCTGTGATGCGGGTGCAACTATACAGATATTACCAAGCTCAGACGGGTGAAAACAACTCAAATGGCTGCGCCGGCACATGCCAGGTTCTATCCGAACGGCCTGGAGGGGAGCAAAGAAGGGTATTGTGGCTTCTATGTGAGGCGGGGTCGGACGCCAAGAAGGTACATACTATGATGCAAGTAGGGATTTCAGCAGCCAGTGTCATGCCATCAGATTGTATCATATTCAATCGATGCCCGAAGCAGGAGCCAGAGTTCTTCTTACCCCGCCCGGATGTTTCTCAGGGCTTACAGGCGCAAGTCACAGTCAGCCTAATCCTGCCAGCATATGACAACCTGTAGACAGGTGTCCTACTGGCGAGTATACGCTCAACATCACTCTCTTTGTCGGCACCGCAAGACGGGTTCAAACCTTGGTCATTGAGATTTGCTTCCGATTGCTGCCGTCGCTGACCCGCAGGCGCTTATGAGCAGTGTTGCGGTTGAGAATTACTGAAACCCCGGCCTTCAAACAGGAATCTGCTGGTCCGGCAGCCCCAAGCAACACCAAAGGCTTATTGGATGTTCCGTGTTGGGGTTCGACGTGATGCCAGTGCTCTGGTAATTGCACTTATGATGATAGATTCATCGCTGTGATCATTTCGACACCGTTAGCTATGATGTCATCATGATGCTCCTGATAGGCAGACGGCCCAGAGATCTCTTCAAAAGCCCTGGACTCCTTTCTTGGCAGCCAGGGAGGGAGGGATAGGGCTTCCGTTCACTCAGGGCCCCAGCAAGACGGAATTCAACGGCAATGCTGCCAAAGGTTTGCCAGGGCCTTGGGAGCCCCGAGCCCTCCGACAGCCAATCGCCCGAAGTGTCACTCTGATTGGCGAACGCATTGTGAATTAAATGCCTTCAGGCTTAAGGTTCCATCTATGCAGCCTGGGCGAGAACCGTGCGTACTTCAACCCGCAAATTACGAAAGTTTGCTATCCACCATGAAGAAGTTCATGCTGGGACTTCCGAGTCTAGACCGCCCAGAGGCCCGGCAAGAGGTCGGACTCTGCGAACTCTCGCACCCCGCACTTCCCTAAATTCTGGGTCTTGGTTTTGAAACGATCTGAAGAAATTTGCACACATTCTCCTGAGCGAACTTTCATTCCGAACCCAAGACCGTTCCAGACCTTTCGGCTGTTTTTGAGTCAGTTTCGCTGGGTCTGACCAGGGCATAGTTCATCAACGACTGGTGCAACTCGCGCTCGGCCTCACATGGAGGGGGAATGGTGGTCGTGCCAGATGGCGCTAGAGCATAAGCCTTTTGTTGACTGGGAGTCGGTTGATGCTGAGACGACTTTAAATGTGTCTTGAGGTGCGAAGTGAAGACTATCCTGGCTTGCATGTTCGACCATAAGAAACCAGCGGCCGCTTCGGCGAAGTTCGGCGCATTTCTCGTTCTCTTCCCTTGCCAGTAACACTCGACATCCATGGACACCACCAAGTCCCCAGAGTCATCTGGAGCCCCCTTGGCTGGGCCAAGCATCCGAAACTTTGAGCCCGTTCGTTCCCAGGCCCGAGTTCTGCCGACTCGACGAGCAGCTGGTGGACGGGGAGGCTGGCAGAGTCTTCGTCCCGACACTACGTGAGTCCTTTAGATTTGCACATGCACTCATAAAAGCTTTCGTGCGTGATCGGAAAGCGTAAGGGTGCCACAAGCCGATGAACCCTTTGTGCATGAGATTTTGCATGCCCACCTCCAGGAAGACCTCATTGCTGGCATTGTCCTCCAGAACCCATTGCAGGACGGTGCAGCGTAGCCACTCAAACCCCGAAAACCCCGTGATTCCTGACATTCACACAGCGTGGGCCATGTTGAACATCCTCTCCTGGCCAGCTGAGAGAAGACAGATTCTAACCACAACTTCGAGCTTGAACCCTTGCCAGGAGCAGGAGGAAGACGAGCGAACTTTGTACCTGTGACCTGGTGGGTTGGGGAAAAAGAAGATGTGCCCGTAGCATCTGCAGTCTGGGAGTCGGTAACCGCTAGCGCGAGAGAGCCCGCCTGGTCGAGCTTGCCAGAAGAAGTCATCGAACTCAAAAGAGCTGGCGCAGCACTCAAAGCCTAACCGTTCTAATCGGAAGTTTCATTTGCATCATGTTTGTTTGTCACCTGAGCTGCCAACACAAAAAGGTTACGGTTAAGTGAGTCCGTAGACCCGGGCCAATGTGCAAAACTATGCCTTTGCGGCAATCTTCGTGGTAGTAGCTTCCAAGTGGGCAATAAAATCCTGACAAGATTTGGACTTATCATTAAGGGTGTTGTTGTTTCGAGGGGTTGCGTCTGGATGAGTCTACGCGCCAGACCTGCAGCTTGCCAGCAGGTGTTCTGATTCTGCATTCACATCGAAGTCGCCTTCCAATGCAAACCAAGATAAGGCTTCAACGCTTCAACCTGGCATCCACCACACGGCCCACCGATGTGTTTGGCCGCACCGAGTCTTTCAATCATGGCGAGTGCAAGACGCCAAGCTCCCTAAGCCATGCTGCGCTCTTGGCATCTTTGGCTGCCGCTAGCGCCACTAGCGTGCAGCCAAGGCCGGGCTCTCCTTGATTTTTGGAGGATGCACCCCGGTTTGTCTTCGGTGCAAGCCGCATCATGTCCTTAGCGTCAGAAGTGCTCTGCTGTGCTTTGGCGGCCATTTTGGAGGTGCTGTGCAATGGCTCAATTGCCTTGGGCCGCCCTTCAAGCCTGCCTGGGCATCATTGCAGGCCCGGAAGGGCGAAGGCGGCTTTCAAACTGTTGTTCCGGGTGCAGGACCTTGAGCCTGCAACCTGCAGCTGTCACTTTTAATGGCATGCGGAATGGCATCGGACCACTTCTGGAGTTGTTTGAGATCGATCCTTCGGTCTTGCGATGCAAGTTTACTCCCGTTCCTGAAGCCAAGCGTTGTACTCGTTGAAGTTCGGAATGTCACTGGTGGCAGTCATAAGGTAGCACTAGCAGAAGCGGCATTTAAGTATGCTGCTGTTTCTCCTGTTGCCACTGGTCAAGGCGACACTCCTGGAGCTGCTGCAGCGCCAGCCAGATCTGCTGATGACAGCGACTCAGGGACTGCGTTCCGGGCTTGTCTCGAGCACCTGTGGCAGAGCGCCTGCTGTGGTCTGATACGGCTTGAAGAACTGTCAGCGCCTAGTTATGGTTGCCTTGCCCTCAGGATCGGGCGGCCGCTGCCGCCTGCAGTCGTAGTGCTGGTGGAGGTGGGGCTTCCTGTCAATGCGGTTCAGGCTTGTGTTGCCCAAGAACGGCATGCGCTTCGGATCAAAAGTATTCCATGCCTGCCACCCCGATGTGCTTCTTTATTGGAGCACTTGGTCGCCACGGAATATGAAACCCAGAATGGTAGTCCTGTGGCGCACACGGCGTAAGCCCTCAGCCCGGTGATGCAACAGAGCCTTGGCAGGAGTTGGAACCAATGTGCCAGGCACGCAAGGACAGCCTTCTTTGAGGTCGATGCTGGCTGGTCCGTTTTTGTGCGTGCTGTGGATCGCCACGGCCTGTTCATGAACCCCAAGCCTGCACAAGCCTTGTCGAGCCTACTTTGCGCTTTCCTTCCCTAGCCCGCAACCTGCGAAACCCACAACCTGAGCCTTGAACAATCCCGATTACCTATTATTACACAGGGTTGCCCAACGCCTCTGCACCCCGGAAGCACACCCCAAAAACCCCCATTCTTTCGTTCGCTGTTTGCCAAACAGCTATCCCATGCTATCCCGGATGGAACGATGTGAAGCGAAATTCTCAATAAATGCTTCACGAGGACGTAGCAGCACTGCTGGCCTGGACAGGTGGGACCTTGTCACGGGCTTTAGTTTTGGGGGGGCGCTTGTCTGGATTTGAGATGCGTGGAGTCATGCTTTTGGGTGGTTTCTGGATAAACCGGTTGCCTACTCGCGCATGTGGGTTTAAGATGCTATGCCGAGTGACTGAAGTGTCCCGATTTAGTTTTGTGTGTTTGAGCTCAGTTCAGGGTGTGTTGAGAGGTGTATGGTCGACTCGATTCCTTCATAGACATTCACGAAGCTCAGATATCCCAAGGCCAAAATGCATTCTCCAATCACGTCGCTGAGTATTAGGCGAGAAGCCCGAGACGGACTACGAGGCACGGTCTCGCACCTGCGTCGATGTTGGAACTTGCAGAGCTTCGGGCTTACCGCTGCTGGATTATGGCATTCGTTTAAGGTTTATTGCTGGTGTTGGCTGGTGACCCACATTTGTGGATGCAAGTCGTCTTCGGAATTCCAGTTTCTTGAAGCGTTTATTCACGTATTTCGATGTCGACTCACGTTGATCAGCTGATGCCATCAACCGTTGACAACTCTTCTGCAGGCCATGGGTTCCCTTCGCTGGTGGATCAACGCCTCCTATGAGATAGAGGAAGTCGAAGGCCCTGAGACGACTGTGACTACTGCACGCAGGCACAGGATCTAGTCTTTCTGTAAAGTTCGCTGGCGATTGATATGGTCAGGACAAAAACAAACTTGATGTTGGTGTCTTTAGACATCTGCATGTCAGGGTGGAGAATAGTTGTAGGAACAACGTAAGCATCGCGGGGCATGCAGCTCACGGATGTTTCGTCGGTTTCCGTTGTCAGGCTAAGTCCGCTGCCTTAATACGCCATGCTTGACCCGGATTTCCAGAGAGGTGATCCGGGGCAGTTGATGCAAACTGACGACGTTTCTTAGGGCAAACCCGCCTGGCCCTTGGGCATGTATCGTTTTCTGCAACTGCAAGCATTGGGTCGCAGACTCAATCATGCCAGGCAATGGATTTTGCCTCTACGGCTGCGTCACCGTGCTTTTCCTCCTGGCACCTTTGCCCATGATTCATTATCTCTGTTGTACCTGCTTAAGAGTTTCTATTAGCAAAGCGGAGATCATCGCCACAACCCGCGAGGTGGTGGCAAGTGTAGTGATTAGCTAGTTGCAACCCTCAGTACAGGCAGGCCTGTGAGCTGTGCACGGCCCATGCTTATACTGGTCCACTAAGCTTAAGCTATCTTAAGCTCGAAAGAACCGACCACGCCGCACCTGGCTTGTCAGAAGTTCATGGCTTTAAGCAGATGCCGGCAGAATTGATCCTGAAGCCAACCTGCCGACGGCTGCAGGCATTCAACGAGTTGTCCTGGCTGCTCATCTCGCCAGAAGAACCTTCGGTGGCCACAGCTGAAAAGAGCATGCAGGACCTCCCTGGCTCGAAAGAGCCCTCGATTGAGCTCCCAATGCCAGCTCAACTAGAGCTTCATGCTGCCTCTACAAAGAATGCCACTGTAGGACGAGTTTTAAGCAGAGTTGTGTAGATCCGGAGCACGCGTCTGAACCCTTCAACCTCAGCCCCTGTGACACGCAGTACATCTTCATGTCTCTCCATCTTTCGCGCTCGCTTCTTGGCGACCACTCCACGCTGGATCTCCTCTCGAGCAGCGCGGCATGATCTTACTTAAGCTGTTTGGGTTTTGGGTTTTGGCAGCTTTGCGATCTGGGTTCTGCATGCTCCAGGCTCCAGGGTTCTTGCAGGTTTAAGGTTGTTGACAAAGAAATGATTTAAGCAAGGCGGGGTTGCGGTCGGAAATACGTTAGCACATCACCTGCGACCATGTGTGCCGTGCTGATAGTAATTCGTCGAGACATTATGTATGCATGTACGTAAAACACGTGCATATCCACTTACCCGTCGCCTACCTATATCCAATTTATATATTCATAAAATAAATAAGCAAACAAACAAATATAAATAAATAAATAAATAAATATATATATATGCACACATACATATAAACATGTATACATATATGTATTTATCAGTTGTATGTATAGATGGACAGATACAGTGCGAAGGTGTGTGCGTATGCATATACTTGTATTTGCTTTGCAGGTTCTTTCTGGTCATATGTCATACACTGCAGCTGTGATACCCCACAATTCACAAACCTCCCTGGACATGAGGGTGGCTGAAGCGGTGGACCTCCAACATTAGATCGTTCCCTCTAGACGATCGCAAACACGACGACGATGCACAGCATGCTTTCGCCTTGAGCAATGTGCGGTTGAAAAGAAGCCCCTGAGAGAATCCTAGCTCCTCGAGTCGGGTTAAGTCATTTCGCAACAGTGCCTGTTGCTCAGAACGGTGTTGTGTCGAAGCCTTAATGCTGTCGTCGTAGCAGCCCGGCAGTGGAGACAACAGCCACAAGAGTGACAGGAGGCGTCGCTGACACGAGTCTAAGGCAAACCACAACAAGACAACGGAATATAGGTGCCCTGAGCGCGCTGCATCAAAAGGTAGTGCGTGGCCACCGCGTCTCCCGAACTGGACAATGGAGGTCTTTGAGAGGGCCGAGGCGCGAGCTGTTTGCTCTGAAGACTCGACCCTCCATTCGGGCCTTGCTTTGGGGTTCAGGGTTGACGGTGGATCAGAGCATCGTTCTTCTATGAGTCAGATATGGTATGCCCTTTGCAGACGGTGCGCTGCCACATTGTCACCATCACCACAAATGTTGCCTCGTCGTTAGTTTCCTCATGCCCGTTGCCGTTGTGATTCTCAATGTTTGTTCATGGTGTTCGCATGTCTAGGGCCATGTCGCAGCGTGACTTTGAGGCTTCATCGGTCACCTGCTTCTGGTTTAAGTCTGAGACTGGGTGGGAAGAGGAGGGGTCCATTGCGAGGCGACTTGATTGGTCCAGGTCAAGATCAGAATCGTGTGAGCTCGCGTGACGGACAACGTTACAGGTTCAACTCGGAGCACCTGTAGTGTGAAAAAGCACATTCCATTCGGTTCAAATTTGTCTTCCAGAGCTTTAGTGGCTCTCACATCTGCTGCAGGGCTTGGTGATTCAGTTCAGGTGGTGGCATGGCAATCTTGGGCTTTTGCGTACACCGCATCGAGTCTCTCTCTCTCTCTCTCTCTCTCTGTCTGTCTGCGCGCTGGAATCGGACAGGTACTGATTGGAGGCTGGACCGGTGTGTTGGCTGCTATCGGGATGAACTGGTGCCATAATCATAGTCGAGGCTTCGCAGAAAAAGCCATGCCGCTTGCTACGGAGTGTAATAACTGTCCAATCCATGCCACAGTACACGTCCGAGTGTCGACATAAGCCTCTGTGCATGGAGGTTCGAAGCCGGTTCAAGAGACAGGGCCTCAGAGCGAAGTGCGCAGCCATAGGGTCGGTGATGCCGGAGCTCGGATGTGCTCATGCATGCACCCTCAGTACACCAAACAATGATCTTTGTCTTCATTCACCTCGCCTTTTTCTACGTCTTCACATGGTGCAAGCCTGTGCAATATTGCTCTGCCAGAGAGAAGCTAACCTCAACATATTACCACCGCGAATCGTTGCAGTAAGAACTGCTTCCACACGGCTAGGACGCTGGTGCACAAAGGTCGCCTCACGAAAGCTCTGCGCTGTCGCTAGCGCGGCGGTGGCAGCCCTGTGACCCCCTGCGGCAGGTGCGACAGCATGCAGACCTAATCACGCAGGACTTTGCTGAATAAGAAGGCTCTAGTTACTCGTAGGACGGCAGTGGGCTCAGACTCATGAGCGTTCAGGCCGCCAAGCGGAATTCACCTAAGCTGCATTGACAGCATGGTGTGGAAAGCATTCATGTAGCGGCCCGAGGATGCCAGAATTTCGAGGAGCTCATTGCCCCGAAAGCTAACACCATTTCGCGTAAAAGTCCAAGCATATCCTAGCACCGAGAGGAACTGGTGCTGCTTGGACTAGACCCTCACGATCCTCACACCACCATACAGCTTTCAAACAGCGAATATTAGTTATTAACACTTAGCAGCCCAAGCCTTACATTTCCAAGAGCAATTCCGAAAGCATTCCTGACCACGTGCTAAACTGCGCACCACAAGGGGCGAGCACGGTTGGCACCCCGGCACTGCGACGGGAGCACGATGTCAATCTCCTATTACGCCAAGTTCCGAAACCCCTCCGTACGGCAGACGAGACCGGCGCTGTGGTGGGAGCTCAGTTCATCAAGTTCGGGAGCACCCAGGTCCAAGGAATTGGATTTTGTAATGAAGTCAGCATGCTCGGCTGACGCGGCTTTGGAAAGAACGTGACGTTATAGGCGTAACTGGCGTCCAAATGCCTGGGGTTATCGGTCACCCTGACAGACTGAAGATATCCATAGTGTTACCACCATGTTTGGGCAGCCAGGAACCCACATTTAGGGTGGCGGAAGTGCCGCATGAGTCCAATGTGGATTCCAGCAAGCTGAATTGTCAGACCCTTATGTTTATCTCGTCGTTCGGGCCTCATCATGTTGACTTACGAGTGCAGATGCGCTGGGCTGAGGCAACACAAGAACCGGGGGGGATAAGTTCAGAGGTCTTGACTTCTTGACAAGACATCGGGGCACCAAAGCGAAAGAATCGAAAAGCCAGATCATCCATGGACTAATCCCTGGAGGCCCTCAACTCATAGCGTCAACCCTGGTTCTTGGACCTCGTGGGATCCTTTCTGAGTCTGAGTCCATTCCGCGTGTCGGCTGCGCAGGTGTGCAGTGCCCCAAGACCAGAAGGAGGCAAGTGCCGATGTCCGACTTTTCGATCGAAGCCTCTAAGACAGTTAAGACACTGAGACGGCCGAGTCTACATCTTAGTTGAATCGAAACAAGGATTGACAACGAAGCAAGATGCAGTCAGATGCAGCCATTCTGTTGCATTCCTCTATGCATATCTATGAGTACATATGCGACTGTGGATGTATAGCGGATACTCGTAGATGCCAGTCGGACAATGCCATTCAAGAGAATGACAGGGCGCGAGTTGATGGACTCCCACAGCGGCCGCAAAGATGAAGCCTTGGTCATGCTGTTGGTTTTGCTGACTCCTTTGCTGGGTGCTCACATCTTGCAACGGTGCAAGGCAGTGCAAGGCAGTGCAAGGGCATGCCAGGTCGGGGAGCATGCCCCGTTCGAGAACACGGCCGGCAACCCAGAAACTACCTGCGGCTACAAGTGTTGCAGAGAGACAGAACGACAGATGCATCCCAGTTCCCTCAACAGTCTGCATGGCATCCCCGTGCATGCCAAACAAGCCAGAATACCAAGGTTTGGCAGTGCATCGAGTCGGCTTCCATCGCTTGGAGCTCAGGAACAGTCTTCTAGAATCTAGGCCCGCGCTGTGCAATTGGACGCTGTGGTGCTGCAGCACTTCGGCTGAGCTCCTAGATCCGCTGGACTCAGGAATGAAGCGTGAAGATTTCGGAAATATCTGAGCATAATTAATTCGTCTACGCTCGGTCGAGACTCCCCGTTTCCATGCTTCTAGGTGGAAGTGCCGAAGTAGCCCGCGCTATAGTCTCCATTCCAGATGTGGCGAGACTCCTCCCATGAAAATACGGTAGTTCTGTACTTTGCTTCAGTAGGCTATTTCAAGCCAGGGGTTTAGGTTGATGGTTTGTTGCAGTATGTCTCGATGCATGAATTGGGGGCAAGAGCATCTGAGGCCTTGAGTGTTCCCGTTCGGCCCATCTTCGCGGGTGCCTACTACGGCTGCAGAGGACTGTGAGCCAAGACAGCTACGGGCCAGGATGAAACTGAAACTCTAACGTAGAGATTTTTTTCAGCTGTTCACATAGCATGATGGTCAAAGTTTCTGATGAGCGATGCACTTGCTGCGTCCCTCAGCTTTGGATGTATGTAAGTGCCGGCCAGCCCGGGGCCAGCCCGGATGTGGCAAGCTTCTCTCATCCTCTCTCAGGCTGTGGTGCAGCGAGTTGAAAAAACGCGTGTCGCAAAAAATCAGAAGCTTTGTCCTTCGCAAGGACTTCCCAGTGCCTGTGCACCGGACTCGACGAAAGACTGGTTTGGTTCGTGGATGCGGAGGTGCCCGACTTTCCTTCGAGGGCCCATACCATTGTAAAGCCTTAATCCCTCAAAGGTCTACTCCAATGCACGTGCAGCTGTGCAGCTGGTTGCTGCAGTTTCTGTTCGCAGGAGAGTCGCTACACCGAAATCTCGGATGCCCAAGGGTATCAGAGCATAAACCATAAATAGAACGAGTCTTCCAGGTGGCCGAATCAGAGCGAGTCTGCATTGGAGGCACGGCTGGGTTGCTGCGATGTTGAGGCATTGTTGAATGATTGAGTGCAGTCCGACTTCTAGCACACTTTTGCGAGAAAGGATAGGGTAGGGTTACTGGATCCTTTCGGAAGCCTAAGTCCCACTGGTCATCCAAGCCTTCCCACGCCGGCTCAGAACCCTCCACTGTCAGGGGGTGCAGACCGAAGCAGATGGGCTCTTCGAGGCAGTGATAACCGGCATTTTTGACTGCTGCCTGTGTCGATGGTGTTCGACGGCTATGTTCTGTCTGTGTCTGATGCTAGCCTGGACGTCGTCATTTCATGGCTTCGGCGTTTACTTTGCAGGTTGGAAAGGCTACAGGTGGAATTTCACCTTGCTTTTGTGGCCAAAGATCCCCAAATACTTGTCAGCTTCAGAGGAGCATTGATTTTGCCCAAGTCGCCGAATTCCTGAGCCCTGAAAGCCCTTGACCCTGTGACCTGAAGTATAAGCCCCAAACCTGTTTCTCATAGGAGCCGGTTGCACTGAACGAGAGTCACATCGCCTTCCCGACCGCACCCAAAGGAAGATCCTACTAGTGCAGCCCGGTTTGGAAATAATTCCGATGTGGGATCATGGTCAAGGGCGCCACTGCCCCGATGGCCGAATCCCTTTGGTAACCCGAGCTCTGATATCCCAGAGGCCATCAAGAGACATCCGGATCCGGAGGCTCAGCGACCATGCAATGCTCTGTGATCTGTTGTATGCTCAGTGAAGGTTGAAGGTTCGCGGAGCCCTTTGCAGGCAGAGGGATGGACATCACATGTTCCCACCGAAGGCTGCCCGCCCGGATATCCTCTTCTGTGGGGACACGGTGCTGCAGCTTGGCATGATTGGTGGAAATCTTTTCATGTTGAACTCTGTTCAGGACGCCCAGGCCGCATCACATCGACCTTCTTCCCAGCATTTTTATCTCCAACCGATAGACGATGTACAAGGCCCTCAACCCGGCAACCCGGAACCCTGAATCCTGTCAAGGTTCTGTTGGCTCCTGCGCCGGCGAAGTCTGCTGGCCCGGCATGCCGGTTTCCACGAACTCCCCGCGCACGATTCTCATGAATCGGAATCGGGGCTGGACGTTCTGGGGTTCAGTTAGTCGTTGGGTTTGGAGATCCTTCACCGTTTATCCCGGCTTTGGGTCTAAGCAATTGACGGTTGGGTCGGTTTTGGTTCAGCATCACGGGATAGGTAAAAAGTGCTCTGTTCAGCATCGTGGGTGCGGGCACTTCCGAAACTCGGCGACGAAGCTTTGGGGCTTCCTCGCCGCTCGCGACCTTTCGAAGCTCTGATAGCTCGGAGCATGCCCGCGACAACCTTCTCACGTATATGCCCTGTAACTTATAAGTTCATCAATGCCTGCATCCCTGTCCGGTTCGTCGCGTTGGCAGTGCAGAACTTCTTTTGCGCATCCCCGTGTAGAAAGAGGATGAACATCGATTGTTTAGCAATACGCGAGGAAAGAGTGTCATTCCGACGAAGGTACCGCGTGCTAGCTGCTAGTACTATAGCCAATAGCTAGAGCCCTGTATTTACAACCGCACCCGTTAGAAAGCCCAGCAGCTCGAAAGGGCAAATGTCCTTCACACGCACAAGCTTTCGTGTCAACTCCGAGGCTCCATGTCTATGGCATGGTCTTCCTGCAGTATGTTCCGCCGATGTGGAGACGAGAAATGCTGGAGGCAGTGCCTCTTGCGAGCTGTCCTGCGATCCTGCATGCAAGGATCGTGGAAAATCGTGGTTTTGCGTTTTCAGGCCGTGTGTCCAAGGGAGTGTTTGGGATTCCCCAGGAATTTTGAACTGACTTGGGCGGTTCGGGTTGAGGCGGACTTGAACGAGAAGCCGTGCTTGAAGACCTGCTTCAGCTTTTGGAGCCTGAACCTGAACTCTGCAGGATTTCGCGAATTGGTGGCTCCTTGAACGCAGCCCCGCCCGCGAGCCGGCAGGTGTCCAGATCGAGGCGTCGTGGTTGGATCTTGAGGTTATGGACTTGGCAGGCGCTTTCGGAAAATTAGTCAATCGCGGCATCGCAGTTGCATTACTGGCTACTTACAAGTGCTATCACAGCAAAGAGCGGTGGTCTTTGCTTCAAGAGCTTCGGGCATGTAGCATCAGTCGAGCTTGCAACTCGACTCCTTAAGTCTTAGTCCAGAACCCTCCTGACAAGCCTCTGAGGCATTGGGCCTGCAGCTCCAGTGGCAGATGGGCATCGCCCTACCTTTTGTGCCCAGCCGCTCTCATGCAGCTCAAGGCATGTAACTGCAGGCTTCTGTTCAGCTTTTGTTTCATCTCATCTTCTCTGCAATACTTCTGTGATGAGATCGGGATAGGCACCCGACGGCTCTGTAAGGATTCTGGATTTTTGCCGTTCGCGCGTGTGTGCCTGTGCCGTCAGTCTTGCATAGGCCATGAGTGACAGAAGGGACCGCCTCCATCAGAGGTTTTCTAGACTTTGGACTCACAGCATCGATGCCGAGGCACAGGCACATCGGATTCCGCCGGAGTTCTCTACCATGCTCCCCGGCCAGGCCTGCTGCGTATCGGTCTGGTGATAGTACTGGCCCTGGCATTAGTACTAGAACCATTGCCATGCTCACAATCGTGAATGGTCTTCTTCTTCGATGTCTCTGAGGCAGCTTCGTGCTAACATGGATAGACACGTGTGGTCCTCTTGCTCTTCCCACGGTCGCTATTCGACGACCACTACTCCGTCTTTGTTTGTTCCTTTCTTTTTCATGATGATGACTGTGATCGAGATGATGGTGGTGGTGGTGGTGGTGGTGGTTGTGGGAGAGATGACGTTCTTCATCCCGGTACACGCGCCTTCCAGGAGAAGGGCGCTCTGTCCTGGTTCTGAAGCATCTCGGATTATATCACCTGCACGGTCCTAGGATCTAGGAGGACTTGTCAGGCTCTAGGGCTTGGGGCGTGACGGTTTCATGGGGCTCGGCGAATGGCGCCGAAGTCGGAAATTAGTTATTGCTGTGCCGTCCTGAACATCTGGCAACCCAAAACTGCAAAGTCTGAGAAGTTTTGAGGGCAGGCATGGCAGACCACACATCCCGAGGAGTGCCTTCTATGCACTAGCTCCGGGTAAAGTCTTTGGCGTGGCACCTTGGACGCAACAGCGGTGCAGCACCGCTGCAGTACAAGCCCCGAAATTAATACCGAAGTACCGCTGGAAGCAAAAGGACCCAGAAAACACGAGGCCTGCTGCAATCTTCTCCCAAGCCCTTGCTAAGATCACTTCAATTGAACCCGATAAGACAGTGAACATGCGTATCTTTGCGCGCAGTGAAGACTGTATGATGTTGCAGCTTTTGTTGATAGCAGGGCTGGAGTGGGGAAGCGTAATCTTTACAAGGTACTGCAGCGACTCTCTCGCGAGAGCAGGCTATCCTGGAACCATTGGGCTTTCGAAGGTGCTCTGCTGGCGAGAGTTGCATGTTGGGGGGGATCTGGAAGTGTTGCTTGCGCAGGATCTTGGGATAAGATTTTTCGTGCGGAAATCGGTGGGGTGGGCATGTTCTTGATAGCACGGCGGCATCCATAAATTCGTCAGTGGACCTAGGACCTAGGTGAAAGCTGCCTCAGCAGTTCAGAGACGATACAGAGGCTAGTGAATGCGTGCAAAACTTGTGCAAGTTAGGCCTGCAATGGTTACTCCTGGTCAATCAGTGCTGTGAGGCAAGCGGAACAGCTTCCTGAACTTCGAGGAGATGGCATCGCATTCCTGTGCCGTGTGCCTCCGACGGATTTAAGTCGGCTCGGAGCTGCGAGAGTTCAGACGTTTGCTCCGTTGACTGCAGATGTTTGCTTGTCAGAAGCAGGGCGAGCACAGAACAGCATCGTCTGTTTGAAACCCCCTTTTTGCGCCCCAAGAGTCAAAGCTGTCACCCCGATATCCAAAGCATCACGAAGTGCGGCTAACACCACGTCAAACTGCCACGGTCCTCGGATTTCCCACACTTTCGACCCTACACCCTGGATGCATGGCAGAAAACACGAAGTTCCAAGCAGGTACGTCGCCCCGGAGTTTTCCCAGCTTTTGCTTCGCGACCCTGGGCTGCAAGTCAGGCCCAAGGCACAAGGCTCAGTTCGTACAAGGCTGATCGGAACAGGCCGCAGCCGCCGCAGCCTCGAAGAGTTTGTGGCGAGGGGCGGACATAAAGAACCCCCCGCGACAGCCTACCCTTTACCTGTGTGTAGCCCTGTCCTAGACCCTGTCCGCCCCTGTTACAGGCCCTGTCACAGGCCCTGTCTACCCCTGTCATAGGCCTGTCCGTAGGCCCTGTCCACCCCCTTCACAGGTCCTATGCGCAGGCCCTGTCCACTTCTGTCACAGGCCCTGTGGTGGGCCCTATCCTGACCTGTCACAGGCCCTGTCACAGGCCCTGTCGACCCCCATGATGGGCCCTGTCATAGGCCCTGTCAACCCCTGTCATAGGCCCTGTCGACAGGCCCTGTGGAGCCCTGTCATAGGCCCTGTCGTAGGCCCTGTCCACCCCTGCCAGAGGCCCTGCCCACAGGCCCCGCCAACCCCTGTCACAGGCCCTGTCCGTAGGCCCTGTCCACCCCTGTCACAGGCCCTGTCCGTAGGCCCTGTCCATCCCTGTCATAGGCCCTGTCGGTGTCGAGCATGTGGCCCCCACTAAAAACCACATGTCAAGATGTGGCCCCCACTGAAAACCGCCTGGCAAGATGTGGCCCCCACTAAA
>CAJNJA010064842.1:297-23063 GCA_905231915.1 Symbiodinium necroappetens
TTTAGGGTTTTAAGGTTTAGGGTTCTTGGAGTTTGTGGACTCTTCAGAGGGTTCAGGATTTCGACTCATACACTCGCTCAAAGCAGGCATGGCTCCACGACGTCCGAGCGTTTAGGGGAGAAGGTTAAGGGTTGATAAACCTGGAGTCTCGATTCTCACACTCGCACAGCAAAGCCTCATGAACAAACAGGTTTGGAGTGTAGAGTCTCGAGTGTTGTGAACTGGGCTTCCGTGAAGGTTTCCGGTTGTTGTGACCTAAGTTCAAGCTCCGCAAGCCCTTTGATTGCAAAGTTGACGGCTCACGAGCTGACTCTCTTCCAACCCCTGAAACCCTCAACCTTATCATCTTTGCAAGTCCCAGCCCGCGTAAGCCGTGTCTATATGACTTCCCAGCCAACAGCTAAGCTTTCCACTCGTAGATGACCAAACTCAGTTGCTGAGTTCCTCGGCCAAACCACCGGTGACCGCTACATTCTGCTGATGTTGACGCGGCGGCAAGCGGGACTATGGAAATAGCGCAATGCAGTCTAACATGTGCTGCGGAACCCGGGAGCCGCATGACCGCCGCGTGGCCCTAAACCCTATAAACCCTAAAGCCTAAACCCATGAGGGAAGCCTCAAAAGCTCCTAAACCCTCGCCACTCCTCCGAAGCGTGCTGGAGCGCCCGCCCGCACTGAGACACAGCTGCCATCACAACATCCTGGCCAGAACGTGGGGCTTAGGGCCTCCTCCCGCCTACGGTGCAAAATTCCTGGTTCCGGGGGTCGGATTACAGCTGCTATTATAGACTGCAAGGTTTAGGGGGTTTAGGGTTTAGGGCTTAGGATTTAGGGTTTAGGGCACAGTATGAGGACGGGAGGGTCCAGGGTTTTAAAGTCCAATCTAAGCAGGTGTGCTTCGATCAATGACAAGAAATACAGCATGGGGGTTTCCGCTAATGAGGGGTATCTCGTGGGGGTTCTCTCCATTCAAGATATCAGTGTTATTGGTAGATGTTGAACGCCGATCTTCAAGGCTCCCTATTTTCGAACCCTCTCCGAATTATTCCTAGAAAGAACCCCTTGCTGCAGCAGACTTTCCCGTTCAAGTGTATCCGAGTATCCGATTTTGCACGATACATCCCTGCATGCTTCTTTTACATATGAAAGACGGGTTTGTAATGGTCAGAACTAGCCTTTTGTTGTTCGTACCATTTCTACTGTTGCAACATGCCCTAAACCCTAAACCCAACACCCTAAACCCTAAACGCTGGTAGTTGCTGCTTCACCCGCAAGCGAAGTTGAGAAACCTCGAGGCGGGCTTCTTGAGCCTCCAAGAGCCCTAAACAGTTTAGGGTTTAGGGCTTTAGGCTTTAGGGATTTAGGGTTTAAGGCTTTAGGGTTTAGGGTTAAGGGATTAGGGTTTAGGGGAATCCCGACTGATCCAAAAGCGTGCGCCGACAGGCTCCAAACATTTCTAAAAACGGATGTGACCCAGTGACCTTGAAAAACCGCACTCACAAGGAACTTTGGGTGTGAATGCGCGAGCACTCAGAGCCCAAACCTTTCGTTGAAACTCGGAAAACGACACTTGTGATACGTCAAGCCAACAACAAGCCTTGCCTTTAGATCCGGTGTGTTATTGCAAGTTAGGGCGTGTTTAACTGAATCACAAAACCAACCGTGTGCAAAGCCTGGTCTAAGCCCCAGACCAAGACACTGAACCCTACAAACCCGTTATAAACCCTAAACCCTAAATCCTAACACCAAAAAAAGCCACATAACAACCCAAAGCCCGCAAAATGCCGCAAAAACCAACGACTTCAAGCTTCAAGCTCAGCCCCTGAAACCCCTAAACCCTAAACCGGTTCGTCCCCAGGACCTTCTCTGCTCTCAAGCTCGGTGCGGCGAAGCGAAGCGCCAAGCCGTTCCTGAAGTAATGTAGAGGTTTTAGGGGTTTAGGGTTTAGGGGTATAGGCTATAGGGGTATAATGGCAGTCGTAGCCCCTTCTAATCCGTACGAGCTTCTGAACTTTCAATCCGAACATAAGCGGATGACCCTCTTTGATGCATTAGCGCCAGTACAACATCACAAAGCTGTAAAACCACGTGTAAGCTCAAAGCCTTATTCACCTTGTTCTAATTATCCAACCCTTGGTGTTGGTCCGGGGCCTCATGGATATCGGGCTTAAGGGTTTAGCAGTTGTATCTGGTGCAGGTGTCTGCTTCTGTGTCGGCAGTGTGTGCAGAAGAGACGGGTCTGTCGTGCTCGCGTTGAGTCCGTCTCCCTCCAGCTGCAGAAGCCGGTAGTGGTCACTAGCGGTGAAGACATGGATAAAACGTATTGAATCAGTGGAATGCCTCGGGCCTGTGGCTTTCTTCTTTAGGGTTTAGGGTTTCAACAATACTGCTGTCGCTAGAGTGTGCTTCAGAGTGCCCGGCGTCCAGATGGCTCGCGGCGCGAAGGAAAGACCAGTTTGCTTCCATACACCCCGCCCATGGGCGTTCTACATTATATATTATATATTATATACCCTAAACCCTAAACCCTAGTATAGCACGGGTTCGTAACGCTCTGCAATTCCGATTGTTTCCCTTCGACTCTGGCCCCGAACCTCCCACAACCATCAAGCCCTTTCAACTCATCAGCCCTTCGCGCACCTTTACCTCACAATCCAAGTCCTGCAGAAAGGCAACCCTAAACCCTAAACCCTAAGCCCTAAACCCAAAACCCTAAGCCCTAAACCCAAAACCCTGAGCCCTAAACCCAAAACCCTAAGCCCTAAACCCAAAACCCTAAGCCCTAAATGCAAAACCCTAAGGTAATAAAGTCTGACGGTTGGGGGCTTCGTGCGAAACCTCGTCCAACCTGACCGCTCCTGAAGCCCGAAATCCCGAATGCCCTCAAGGGTTTAGGGTTTAGGGCTTAGGATTCTCAACATTCCTATTTCATTATTGCTTGGTTCCCGCTGCACCCCTGTTAATCATCCTGCACATCAAACCCACACGGACGGATAACCAATCTGGAGGCTTCCGGCTTTTTGTTTTAACTCCCGACACACAGAGTCATCCTCTGCATCCTTGGTCTCGGATTTCAGGATTGCAAGTCCGGGGAACAGAACTCTTTTGGTGCAACACCCCGCTTCTTGAGCTCCACTGTCAATTTTGGTACTGGGGTAGGCACCCAACCCCAAAATGCTGCCTACGTCTAAGTAACCCCCGGCGCGGGTTGGTGCTAAACGGACCAAGGTTCTTCTGCACTGCGCTGAAGATGACCTTTCCGGCAGGTATAGGATTCACCCTTTCAGGGCTTCTTCGGGACTTTCGGGGATGGAGGGCATATGGTTCATGGCTTATCCATGTAGTAGCACCCTACCTCACTGTATGGCATACCCTAAACCCTCTACCCTGAACCCCCCTGCAACTGTAGCTCTTGGGGGTTTCAAGTCTCTACACCTGTTTTCCCACAAGCTCCACATCCAGAATATGCGCAAACAAAGCTTACCTTGACCTCAAATAACCTGGCCATGTAAGGCTTCTTATCATGGTTTCCGTATATAATGAGGGGTCCAGGTACAGACCAATCCGTGAATTTACTGTTTCGGGTTCTGCATTTAGGATTTTCGAAACTTTAGGTATCTTTGGGAAAATATACTCTTCAATCATTAGTCAGGACAGTTTTGCTGTACAATTTGCGCTGTACAATATCCTCCGAAGCCATTCGGTTGTAGGTGACTCGCTTTTCTGACCGGATTTCTGTCCTGGATGCCCCTCCACTCCTCTAAACCCTAAAACCCTAAACCCTGAGTCCTTCGAGCCTTGAAGTAGTGCAGACTCCTCCCTGAACCCTAAACCCTCCCTGATCCATAAACTCCCTGACGTTAAGGGCCTCAAGGCCTCAATACCAGGATCCCCGCACGGTTTCATTAATTTCCGGGGCCTTAATAATTTGAATAGGGTTTTGGGGCCCATTATCACTCTAATTATACCAAAACCTAATCCCTAAACCCTTAATCGCCTTAATCCTTTAAACCCCTGAGCCCCAAAGCCCCCACTGGGTTCTTGCTTCAGGGAAACAGTTTTAGTTACGATAAGACATAAATCAACATATACACTCTATACGTCCCAACAGTGATAAAGTTAAATCTCCTCACAAGAACTCAGATCAGGGCCTACACCCTAAGCGCCAGACCTTGACCCTAAACCCTCAACCCTTAACCTCAACGAACCCTAAAGCCCCCCAAATCACGGCTTTTTTTTGTTCCGCCCGGCCTCGCGATCTGATCGGAGGATGCTGGGTGCAGTGCGCAGGAGGAAGAGCACCTGAAGAAAAGGAGCCTTAATGCCTACTTGGAGGTCCATTGGTAGTTATAAGTGGGGTTATAAGTCCCCTAACATGTATAGTTACCCTACTTATAACCCCATTTATAACTACCCATGAACCTCCAAGTAGAGTCGTCTAGAGTAGGCCTCCTTTTTTTTTCCCATGCCCTTAAGGGTTACTCTCTCTGTTTAATCTGGGGGCGTTGACGATTCGTAAGCTCCTGTTAACCCATGGTTGAGGGGCCCGGGTTGAGATTTGTTGCCCCTGAAAACTCTGACCTGTTGAATATAATGCGGTAGGGTTCTTCTCCTAAGCCCTAAGCCGAAAACCCCCGGTGCAGGGTGCTCAGTGCTAAGCCCAAACCTTCTAACTAATTTAATATGTTTACCACAAAAAAAGGATTATATGTTGCCGAGATAGCTGCGAAGTTTAGGTTGAAAGGTTGCCACAGTTCGAAATCCAACAAGATGCTCTCTGTTCCTGAATTTATGAGGTTTATGAGGCCAAAAATGAGACAGGCTTTGGCGGGTTGCAATTCAAGTGCAAAACATAGCACTGCAGCCGAAGTGTAGTTCAAAGGCCATTCTCCAGCCGGTTTGTATTGGGGTTCGTTTTAGGTCCGCCAGCAAATCCGCGGAAAAGCGAGGAGACTGGGAGATGCGATGAATGAAAGGCTTATTGGAGTCGTTTAAGAGCTGTTTACATAACAAGGCAAAGCAAAGACAGAAGCTACTGCATCCCGACAGTAAGCACTTGCTAATGTAAGCTCGGTAACAAGAGCTTCGGAACATTCACAAACCCAAGCGGGCCCTGGAACGCGAATTGCAGAAGATGACGCACGGGCACCTTCTGCCCCTCACAGGTGTCTATGCTGCGCAGAAGATCCACCTGATTCAAGTAGAGGATCAATGCTTCGTTGGTTCGTCGCCTCCCGCCCTTGCCAGGACGCACTTATACGGGTTACTATAGACTGTTGCTGACTAGAAGGGTATTAAACTAGGTTCCCCGGTAGCCCCGCAATAATAAGGGTACCCTAGTCCCTGGTATTCGGTTTTCATAGAAGGCCCAAAAATAATTAGAAAGGGCCAAAGGGGTACTACTGGCGAACCTAGGCCCAAGCAGGACAGCGTGTTCCTATAAGGGTACTACAAGCGTTACTATAAGGGTTACTATAGTATGTTCCTATAAACCCCGAAACCCTATAAACCCTTTAAACCTACCAAGCCTGTGCACTATAGTGTGTTCCTATAACAGCCTGAAGCCGCAAACACCAACTGCCATTTTCCCCAAACCGCAAAGCCCCAAACTCCAAACCACCAAACCCGAAACCCTAAACCCAAACCCCAAAACCCCTCGAACTCCAAACTCCTAAAATTCTAAATCCCCCAGCCAAGCATCCCTCACCTTGAACCTTTTTGAACCCCGTGCCCGGAGGCCCTTTCAACCTCACATTCCCCAAGCTAAAGACACCCCAAACTGAAGCCTTCAAGCCCTCAAAACCCTCATACCAAGGCTTGCGAAATTAGAATCTCAAGTTTCGGGGGTGGTATTCTATAGCGATATCGGAGCTCTAAGGGGATTCCTATGCGGATTTGTTCACAGTCAAGCATAATCATCCAGAGCCTCCCTAAACCCGAAACCTTAAATCCTAAACCCTAAACGCTAAATCCTAAACCCTAAATCCTAAACCCTAAATCCGAAATCCTAAACCTAAAACCCTAAACCCTAAACCTTAAACCCTAAACCCTAAATGCCTTAAACCCTAAATTAAAACCGCAGGATTGGCTCGCCTTCTCGGGGCTGCGGCGCAGCAGCGTCACCTGGACCCAGTGAGTGGAAAGTGTAGGTTCGCGCTCTTTCCCCTTAAAAGGGTTTAGGGTTTAGGGTTTAGGGCCTAAAACCCCTAAAACCCTAAACCCCTAAACTTTAAAACCCTAAACCCTATAAACCCTGTCCTGTTTTGATCGTTAAGGGTTTGATTTTGGGTTTAGGGTTTAGGGTTTGATTTTGGGTTTAGGGTTTAGGGTGTAGGCTCTTTCAGAGTAGAGCCTTCCGAGGGTTGGGTTTTCTTTTGGGTTTCAGCGTCTGGGTTGTAAGATGTTGTAAGCATTTCTTTTCAGTCGATGGTTTACCCTAAACCCTAAACCCTACAGAGTGCCAAGCCTTCAGCTGGACGGGTAGTCCTTCTGTGACTGTCTGCGCAACAGCCACTATCACCACAGCCACAATCCTACATCAGCCCAGAAACTCCAAACAGTCATTTCATTGAGGGGTGTCGCTCCTTCAATAACAGTAGCACTAAACCCTAAACCCTAAACCCTAGACCCTAGACCCTAGAACCCTAAACTCAAAAACCCTAAAGCCCTAAACCCTAAATAGGTCAATCCTATAAAACCTTAACGCGGTTTACATGTTGTCGTTGGTCCTAAGGAGTGAAGGCACGCAGTGCTGTCTTAGGATTTGAGGGTTTGAGCGATACGGGTTAGAGGATCAGGCTGCCAAAGGGGTCTAGGGCTAGGTTTAGAAGGATAGGGGGCCCGTTTTCTCAGTTTTGTTCTGTGGTAGAACGACTACAACCGAAATTGCAGACTCTGATTCGCTGTGATACTCCAGCCCTGTAGATCCGGTAGCAGGTTGCCTCTGACCCACCTTCCCGACACCCCGACACCTTCCAAGGAACGCTTAGCCCTGAACGCGTACTATAGGGGCCTTAACAATTAGAATCGGGCCTTGGGCGCCTTTATCATATACTAAGGAGCCCGGAGGTAATAATATGGGTAAATACTGAAGCTTCTACACTAGATAAACCCTGGGTTCTCAAACCCGAAGCCCCAAGACCACAACCTCCTACATCAACCCTAAGCCCAAAGACCCTCAACCTTAGGGTCTAGGGTTTAGGGTTTTAGAGTTTTAGGGTTTAGGGTTGTAGGGTTTAGGGTTTTAGGGTTTTAGGGTTTGGGGTCCCTAACACCATCAAGCCCGACATCCTGGCATCTCTGCTCCCAGCCTGTAAGGTTTGTTCCCTCTCGCATGGCTTACAGGGCTTAGCGTTAAGGTTTTAGGTATGCCCTCAAACGAAATCCCGGCACCCCCGGATCCAGAGTTAGCAGTTTGCCTAAACAGTGTTAGCTTGGAGGTTATAGGGCTTTCAGATTTGGGGGTCAGTCAGGATTGTACAATCAATCATACGACGAAGCTGCTTCTATCGTTTCAATCAAAGAATGTTCCTTAACCAAGGCGTTTTGGTACAAAGTGAGGATTCCTACATCACCGCGTTTTTTGTCTTTATTTACTTTATTTGGGCGGTTCGGGGCTGGCCGGCCCCTTGATGCACCTCAGAGGCGTCCTCCAACGAGGCGTCATCGCGGAGTTCAGCACAACCTACCAGAACTACGGTTTAGGGTTTAGGAGTTTAGGGTTTTGGGTGTAGGGTTTAGGGTTGGAGAGCCCCATACCTGTTCCGTTCATTGCGGAAGGTTTCTCAAAATACAGAGTAATCTCGGCATATGGTTGATGGGTGTATGGTGGTACTGACGCTTAAATTCATGAATGGTATGACGGTTTATGTTGCTACTACGATCATGTCATCGTTATTGTTTGTATTATCACTGAGGTTCTTTCTTCTTCTTCTTGATTGCAGTCAGCACTTTTATTCTGGACTACATTACAGCAACCCCCTAAATCCTATTCCCTCTCAGCCCTTGCTCAGATATGTAAGATCCGGGCTCCCGTTTTGGTAATGTAGTGTGCTGCTTCACAAGGAACCTGAGACCACAAAAAGGTGAAAACCCGGAACAACCTGAACTCAAAAAATTACACCCGAAACACCTGCATTGTTGCTGCAAAGACGGAACCTGGAGCTCTGTGGTGGAAGATGGCGGAGAACAGGTTAAGGACCGAAGGGCAAAGTTATAGAGGCCTTGGTAAGTAGCATAGTGTTTTGGTGTTTAGTATGCTATACTTGTGACAAGGAGCCGGGAAATTGTCTTGGTAATTATTTGGGCAGTGTTTTTTGAATGGTGTAGGGTTTGCATGTTTCTCTCTAAACCCTAAGCCCTTTGCATCCAGGACTCTGTTCGCCAGCCGGGAAAGTGCAAAACCCTAAGCCCTAAACCCTAAAACCCTAAAAAGAAGCTTTTTGCAAGGGCCTTACGACCACAGACCGAAGGAACCCCTGCCCGGGTAAACCCAGGATACGGGCCTGAAAGTTTGGGCGTGGGGGACAACAACTGGGTTCTTGCTAAGGCATTTAACTTAAGTTACCATAATAGGGATCTATAGTAAATCATACGGTTTCCTTATTATGGTAACTTATATTATGGTAACTTAAATTAATTCCCTGTAACAAGAGCCCAGACAAGTATGGCAGGAAACCCAAAGGACTGGCATTGCTAACTATTGAGGCCCGCGGTATTTCAGTGGTACCCTCTGACTGACTTTGTTCAGGGACAGAAGATAGCATGTTGCTATGTCGTGCTACCACAACAGTATAGCTGCAATCCCGAAATGTCGTGATTCTGACACATGCGGCTTTAGTCTTCGGGCCTCTGCCTTCGTTCAAGAACTGGAATCTCAACATAAAGTACTGGCTTCCGATTTCAGGATTCGGGGTTGAGGGTGTTGGGCTCGAGGACCTCGGGCGTGGGCTTTTTCGAGTTTAGGCTCCCAGGCCTGAAAGAAGCTGCTGTTCCTCTTTGCCAATTCCACTCTCCCGCTTAATGGCTTCCTGCTTGGGGCCTGGGTTTAGGGTTTATGGTTCATGGTTTATGGTTTAGGATTTATAGGGTTTAGGGTTTCGTGGAAGGTTTATGGTTCATGGTTTATGGTTTAAATAGGATTTAGGGTTTAGGGTTTCGCGGAATCCAGATTTTGTTAGTCCAGCCATGACGCGATGGGTGCAATCGAGATATGTTTCGGCCTTGAACCCGACTCTCCGCGGGTTGCCTACAACCCAGAGACTCCAATATCCCTTAATTAAGGAATCTACCTTCAAGTATAATAGGAACCCTCACCAAATTTAAGGTATACTATTCCTTCGGTAGGGGATATTGGAGTCTCTGGGAATGAAAGCGCAAAACTCCGACCTATACCCCGCAACCCTTAAAAAACCCGCTCCTAATGCTGTCACCTGCCCCCGAGGCTGCCGGCCACCACAATCTGAGACGCAAAGCACGTAATGAAGTCGCATACCAAGATCTAAGAGCCGTTGCGCTCTTCGGACACCTTAAGTTTAAACCTCTTTCAATGCCTCATCCGTACTTCTAGCGACATAAACGCCACCCTAAACCCTAACCCCCATATGAAACTGTCTACAATCTACAGCCCCTATCGAGCGTAGAGTTCTACAACTTCAGGATTGGCCCCGAAGTACTCAGAGACTCCAAGATCCTTCAATTAAGGAATAGGGTATAATGGGATCCCTAGTATGATTTAAAGTATATTCCTTAATTAAGGGATATTTGGAGTCTCTAGGTAAGAATTCTTCGGCTCCCTGGCTGCACCGGTTCCGAAAAGTGAGATCCCAACTCCAACGGCCGAGCCCTAGAATCTTTTTTTGCATCTGGTTTGCAGCGACTCAACCAGGACAGAAACAAGAGGCACTCCCGAAGCCCACAGCTTTAAGCTAGAAGCCTCCGGACTCAGAATCTTAAAGCCGAAGACCTGGACGCCACAAACCCCTAAACCCCTAAACCCGGAACCCCCTAAACCCTAAACCGCTAAACCCCTAAACCCGGAACCGCTAAACCACTGAAGCCCTTCAGCTCCACCCCCCTAAAGCGTATGGTCTCCCGAAAGCTAAAACCCTAAACACCCTACACCCTACACCCTAAACCCTAAACACCGTGAACCCTAAACACCCTAAACCCTAAACACCCTCAACCCTAAGCCCTTTTAAACCCGTGCGTACGGTGTTTGGGGCCCTTGGCCCCCGAGTTTCAAAAGCCCAGCTGCTACGGTTGGCCCTTTGAAGCCTCGGAAAAAGGTTCGAAATCAGGTGGGTTTAAGGTTTAGGGTTAGGGTTGAAGCCTCTGAAAAAGGTTCGAAATCAGGTGGGTAGTTCTCGAAATTAGGGTCCCGTTTTAGGTCCCCGGTGGGTTTAAGGTTTAGGGTTTAGGAACCTGATCAAGAAACCCTGGCCATATAACCCCGAAATTTTTAGGGTTCATAATATTAAGATCCCTGATAAAGACCCAATGTTCTTAATCAGGTTCGCGCATTAGGGTTTAGGGGGTCCCCTTAAGACCGAGAGTGGAAAAGACTGAATGATCGATTGGCCTACCTAGGCCTAGGCTGCAGCGGTGGAGGTCCTTCAACTTCCGAACTGTCCAGAAGTCTTCCACCGCAACCTTGGGGGAGGCTGCTTGGAGGATCGGGGGACTTAGTAAGTAGTTAATCTTATAGAGTTATAAGCATCAGAACCCCAACTAGAATCCCTATCAGGGTACTTATACGTCCACTTCTTACCCACTTACTAAGTCCCCCGATCCTCCAAGTGTGGGTGATGATGAGAGGAGGACCAGCAGCTAGGCTTTCGGAGTTCGGGCTTAGGTTTTCGTTAAGGGTACAGCATTCCGGGCTTGGGGCTTATGGTGAGGTAGAGTTTAGGGTTTAGGGCTGAGGGGTGTAGGGTTTCAGGCCTAGGGTGAGGGAGCCGTTAATCAATCAAGGACATTTCTGAAAAAAAACCGTTCCGAAGCCTCCCCTAAACCCTAAGCCCGAAGCCCTAAACCCTAAGCCCTGAACCCAAACCCTCCTCGTCCAGAGTGTCCGGTTTCGACAATAAAACTGCGACGCCGTCCGGGCGAGGCAGATCCATGGGGGTTTAGGGTATAAGGTTAGAATGGTTTAGGGCTTAGGGTTAGGATGTTTAAGGGTTTAGGGCTTAGGGTTAGGATGTTTGAGGGTTTAGGGCTTAGGGTTAGGATGTTTAGGGGTTTAGGGTTTCAGGGTTCAGGGGTTTAGGGGCTTAGGGCTAGGATGTTCAGGGGTTTAGGGTTTTAGGGTTGAGGGCTTAGGGTCTTGGAGTTTAGGGGCTTAGGATCACAGGGGAGCTGAAGCCGTGCCGTCCGGTGCTGTGCTTGCATTGTAGACGACTGTCCTTATTGTACGTATAGTAAAATATGCCCTCAAGCCCTATTGCAATTATAACTTGGGCCCCCGAATCTTTGTTTCCATTCAGCTAGTTCCGGCCAGGCCCCGGGCAGTGCAAATGGGCCCAGCGATGCCGTCGACAGAAAGCTGCTTCATCAGCTGCTGGAGATTTAGGTTTAGGGTTTAGGGTTTAGGGGGGGGGTTGTGGGGTCTTGGGGTGTAGAGCTTACAGAGGGTGCTCCAAGCTTCGGCTGAGCTTGACTTTACATGCTGAGCTCATTGGCATGGCACTTCTGGTGCTCGTTTGGACTAAGGTTTGGTTTCTCCCGATTCATAAACCCTTCTCTTAAGTACCGATTGCATTGGTGTGCCGACACCACATGTGGCAGTGCCCCACCATGAATACTCGTTCAGCCTTGCTATCTGCCAATGTGAGCCCAAGTGGCTGCAAAACAGGAATCTGGGAAACTGCAACGTGATCCGGTCTCAACTCCGGGTTGCTCATGTACCCCCCCCGAGTACAACTACTCACTTCACTGGAGTTGCTATTTGGACTGCTCTTGCCAGCCTGATGGAGGGAGGGCGGTCCTTCAATTCTGGTCTATTGTATGTCTTTTTGTGCACGGATAAGTACTCGGACTTTGTGGGAATACGACATGCAGTGCTATGGTTGTTTATCGACCAGCAAGGTCAAAACCTTAGATTCCGCCTCATTTTCAACATAGAGACCCCTTGCAGTACCGCCGCTTTAATGCTCAGGGTGCTGTACAGCAACCCCGTTTCAACCCCTTTCTGTTGTTACACCAGAACACGGCTGATCCAATTAACTCGCGTCCCAGAAGTATGCAGACTTGAGCCGCATCAGCATCTCTGACCAACCCTTGCAACATGCTGAAGCGAATGCTAGCACGGTACAGACGTAGACCAGAAGTGCGCTCAGCATCCTGCAGCCGTCCGTGGGAACGTAGTGAAGTGTCCCTGCTAGGAATGGGTCTGGAAGGAGGGCTTCACAGCTTCGGAGTTTTAGGTCCTTGTCTCTCGTACATATGATTTAGTAATTCAGTCTGCTGCCAATTTTAGTTTTAATCTTGTGTGATATGATAACTTCAAAAAATGTCAAACGTTTCAAACCATATCCAGCTAGACTAAATGTGCATCGGGCCCTCGCCTTTCGGCTCTAGATGCCAAGCAAGGAAACCTTCTTGGAGCCTGAAGCAGCTAGAAAAGCCAGGATATTGAATCTGAACTTCTTTGTCACCACAGGAAGTTGAAATGCCTGGGGAGGCCTACTGAAAAGGGCAATTGTGAAATTGTCAAAATGAATGACTGTCATGCCTGACATGTATGTTCCAGTTTTCCATCTATACGAGTGCTGTTACTACAAATGTTACATGGAAAAGCTCTAGAAATTTAACTACTCTTGCTGTAGTACTAGTGCAAGTACGAGTATGCTTCCTGCTACGGCTGTTGTTGCAAGATCTTCGAGTTACCGGTAGTTTAGTACTCTTGTTACCATCCTCCTATCTGCTTCTGCTATTACCGGTAGTGTTGTCATCATAGCTCTCATTGCTCCTGTTGTGACTGTTGTTGAGTATAGCAGCACAGCCAGAGCTGTCTCGTTTTGCGTTCTCTTCGCCATTCAAGGTTCTGGCTGTCAGGGTGCCGTGGCTAACCCTAAACCCTAAATTGTCTGGGGTTTCGGGATTCCCGTTGTGGAGCCTTTGGATGTGAAGTCGGATTCCTTACTGAAAACACAAGGTCGAAGTCATCTCAGAATTCGAGACCAGCCCGGCATCCCGCAGCGACCCGTGGGCGGGACTTCATCTGGTCGTTTAGGCTTAGACTGAGCCCCAGAGAGTTGGAACATGGATGTAGGATGACCGGTGCTGAGATTCCCTGGACTTTACACCCTAACGCATGAGGATCATGATTTCAGGGCGTGAGGTAAGGTAATGGTCCTGAGCATTTTCTGGGTTACTGTTATATAAGGAATTTGATCCAAGTTACCATTATAGGGACCTATAGTAAATTAATATGTGGTTCCCTCATCATAATAACCTAATTCAAATCCCTGAACCAGAACCCAGTTCTGTACTCTATCCTGACGGGTCTCTTCTTACTGTGCTCCAGTATCCTGAAGGTTGGGGCTTTAGAGGGACGATAGTCCCCAAAAAGATTAAAGGTTACCTACTCTACTAGGCTTTGTGCTGTGCTCCAAGACGATTGAGGCTTCGAAGTCTGAGGCGACAGCGAAGATAAAGAGCCAGATGGCCAAGATGTAAGACCTCGTGGCATGGCCACTGCCACAAGTCGGCGGCTTACTTGGCAGAGGCAATCCCCCTGAATTGAGCTATGTACCTCGACTATGTTTCACGGGAGTGGGACTCCTTGTTGGTCCATAGGTTCAGGAATATTCTTGCACGAAAGTCCTGTCTAAAGGTTTAGGTTTCACAGCATGCTCTGAGGTTAGCTTAAGAATCTCGAGCTGCAGCTTGGAACCCGTGCGAACCTTAGGAATGGGTGGTTCAAGGTCTATGCTTTTTGCACCAGCAGGCTGTAGAGGGTTATCTCGATTGTTGTGAAGGAACGTAGTTTCAGTTACCATGATAGCAAGTGATCTTGTTCCCTTCTTATGGTAACTTGAACTAAGCTCCTTTGCAAGGATCCCAGTCATGGAGCGTAGGGTCTAGAGGAGTCCTGAACGGTGGCTCTTTGTCTCCCTCCCTGTTTCTGGGCTCTTTCCACGTTTAGGTGGCTTTTTGTGGCCTCTCGCCTAGCTAGGACGAGCCTGCATTGCATGGAAAGGTCAGGGAGAGGAGGCGTAGGGTTAACGGAACATAGCGTGGCTCACCGTCACAAGAACATAAGATGAATGACACGCCGTCCTCACCACGGCAGCGGAAGTGAAACTCCCAAACAAGAGCCTATTCGCACGAAGCTGAGCCGGCCACAGCCAATTCCAGCAAGGAACTCCGCCGTACCTTCAGGTTTCATGAGGCCCCTAAACCCTAAAGCCCCAAACCCCAAAACCTACACCCTAAAGCCCCAAACCCCAAAACCTACAACCCAAACCCTAAACCCTACACCCAAAACGCCCAACTCCCGCTCTCTACTGTCATGGAACTAGGTCCGCAGAATCCTAACACGGATGACCTCGAAGATCCAGTTGCGTATGATCCCTCTGAGTTGCCTTGATATGGTAGTTTGCAAGGGCACCTGCGGGTCTTGCCGTGGAGTCTCCAGTCAGCTGATGCACCGAAGGACATATGGGGGCTTCCGAAAATAGGGGACCCTAACATAGTACCCTAAATGGTAGGATCCTTATTATAAGGACCCCAAAATAAGGTACCTTACTTTTCGGAAAGTCCCACATCGGCTTTAAACCGCAATACATAGTCCTATAAGTCCTATACTAAAGGTTTACCATAGAGAGTGCCTTCTCAATGTTTTCTGTCTACTATAACGCTCTATATGCCATTCTGCATTGCTTTACTATACCTTACTATGCTGCGACTAGCGCTGTTACACTGAATTGCAATTGAAACTCCCACGAAAGAACTTGAAAGACTAGGATACACCTTCAAAGCTGCCCGGTGCAGAGAAGTGTCAGGAAAATAAGTGCCTTAAGGGCAGTGATGGCCAAGCATTTTTGCAGCAGCACTACAGAGGCCTCAAACCCTAAACGCTAAACCCGATGGATAATCACTGATATTGTGCCTCGGCAACCTGGGGTTGCTTGAAGGTTTAGGGTTTAGGGATTAGGGTTTGGGGATTAGGGTTTGGGGATTAGAGCTTAAGGTTTAGGATCTACCTCAGGACCTGGTTCTACTGACTAAGGCCCCTTATTTTGGGACTGTGGCCCTACTTTTCAAAGGAGACGCATGTCGGAGCTGTCGGGCGCACTGCATCTCATGCAAGCAATCTGCAACGAAGGTGTGGCCTGAGCGTTGGGCAGATGAAAGTTGAGGGTTTAGGGTTTTAGGATTTGGGGCCTAGGGTTTTGTGTGCTCAGAGTTTAGGGATTAGGTTGTGGGGTCAAGGGGTTAGAGTTGATGGTATTCATGGCTCAGGTTATAGGATTTCGGGTCTAGTGTTCAGAGTTTCCACGGAGCGGCAAGCAACAATATCTGACACCCTGAACCCTATATACAAAGCCCTAAGGCCCAGGGACCACGGTTTCGGCGGCATGTTTCAGTACTTCCGTATCGTTGTGTGGGGTTTATAAGCGGGAATCGGAACAAATTATTCAGCCTGCACATTACCATTCGAGACCCAGGTACTTACGTGTAGAGTACATGAGCGTGTGTACATGTGTATATGTATATATATATATACACATCTATCTATTAATTTATTTATATGGGTAGCTCTCGAAATTAGGGTGCATTTTAGGGCCTTTTTTTTAAGTTGCCGTACTATATTGGGGGTCCAAAAAAAAGGACCCGAATTTAAAGAACCACCCATATAGGTACATATAGGTACTGTCAGGGGGGCTGACATCATTACATACGGTTGGTGATATAAATCCTGCATTACCCACAATAAGAAATATACCATAATTCCCATAGTTTAGGGTCCTTAAGGTAATGCAGGAATATCATTCAGACCTCGACTTAAAGCCCGACATTGCTCTCACGTCGCCATCAGCAGCGTGGTGCAATGAGAGTCCTTCTTTCTGCTCAGGGCTGGAGGGTCGTTTAAACCCCATTGCCAAAACCCTACACCCCTAAACCCTGAACCCTAAATCCTAAAACCCTGAACCCTGAACCCTAAACCCTAAAGCCCCAAAGCCCTAAAACTCTCAAGCCCTATACCCTGAACCCTAAACCCTAAAACCCTAAACCCTGAACCCTAAACCCCAAACCCTCAAACCTGAACCCCAAACCCCAATGCGCTGAGCCCTGAAAGCCCGACTCCTTTCGGGTCGAGGACTCAACGCTTGCGGTCTCATTCTACTTGGAGGTGTATGGATAGTTATAAGTAGGGTTATAAGAAGGATAATTATACTTATTACTCAATATTAGGGGACTTATAACCCTACTTCTAACTACCCATGAACCTCCAAGTACGGTCTGAGCTCACGGCAGTTGGACACACAGGCCCCATGTGGCCTCCCAGAAACCTGTCATGGACGTAGATGGCTGGGTTGACGGCCCAGGTGTTAAGTGTTAAGTTTCAGACTCTAATTTCAGTCGTCGAGGGGTGGTAGAGTTTCCGGAGTTTAGGGAGGTATAGAGGGTCGTGCCTTTGTCCTAGCCCTGAGCCCAAAACGCCCAACCCTGAATTCGTAAACACTTTAGCCCTATTGGGCCTCGACGGAATTTTTCAAAATAGGCGGCAGGTGGCTCAGGCTCTCTCAGAAGTCAACTCCGAGTTCTGTGACTTCTAGTCATTCTAGAGTGCTGGAGGAAACCCTCAAACCCTAAACCTTAAAGCCTTAAGCCTGAAACCCTGAAAAGCCTCAAAACCTGAAATCCTGAACCCTAATTCCGGGCCTTCTGCAAGGTCGCTTCAATGGCATCGTCCCACCTCAAGGAGACGCAGCTGCTTTCACAAGTCTAGGGCTGCGGGTATAAGGTCGAAGGTTTAGAGTTGAGGGCTTACTGGTTTGGGTTTAGGGTTTGGCGGTTTAGGGCTTAGGGTTTGGGGGCTTATATAGGGTTTAGGGTTGTTTAGGGTTTAGGGTTTGGGGGTTTAGGGTTGCTTAAGGTTTAGGGTTGGGGAGGAGTAACTTTTCATGATTATTAGCTTTTGCTGCGCCGCTTGTGTGTGTAGGTAGGTTTAGCTTGGCGAGATCTTACTTGTTGCATATCGCTCTGCATCGCCCTTTAATTACTCGGGGATACGGCCAATATCAACGAACTTTGTTGCTATAGACCGCTCTGCCAATATTCCTCATGTTTCTGCTGTACCAGGTTACCAAGGCAGACTCAGCCATCAAGGTGGACACTGCTCTTGTTGGTGGTGCTGTAGTATTCCGCAAGGATGCTGTCGTTTACTAGCACGTCGCCGGCACAGACTACTTCTCAACTGAGAAGAAGGCGTTCCTCGACGAACTGCCTTCGGGCTCAGCTGCACGTACCGACCTTTTCTATTCGGACGTTTGGCTTTTACCGCCGCGGCACACTGGAGGGTTCACAACTGCTCCCTCTGCAGTTCAACTTAACTTACCCCGCTCACAGGACTGCACAGCATTGCTTTACGGGCTATGAACCAGAGTTCGGTGTGGGGACGGTACCAGTCCCTATTTTTGGTTGCTGTTTTCGGGTCTGGCTGCAGGCTGCTTTCGATGCCAAATCTCTTGCAATGACTCACACCCAGGTCCTTCCACCGACACAGTTTAGGGCTTAAGGGAGTTGTTAGGCGGTAGCAGTCACGTGCTGTTTCAAGAAACGCCCACGATCCACGATTGCCTACTGCATCGTACCTTGGTAGAAAATGGCAAACCTTCGCGAGACAACCTCACCTGGCTTCCCCTAGCACATGATCTTTTCAATCCGCACATGACTTGTTGCAAAGCTCCCCGCAAACGGGGCCAAATGAGAGACCACCTGGCAGGCTCAACCGTCGTGGCAGGAGGACGGTTAGTCTGGGGTTGTCAAACTTTACGATGTCACGGGAACAAGGCCGGCTGGCAGTGGCGATGTTACTCCAGTTGTCGTCGTCGTCGTCGTGGGTTCAGATTTGGTTTGTGCGGCACGACAATGCAGCATGTGTGCCTGTGTGCACGAAAACAACTCCACATTGCAGGTGCTGTAAGATTACCCAATCCGAAGCGTATCTGAATCCATGAGCCTTCCAACTGCAGCTTAGTACCAAGGCCTTGACACATAGAAGAGGGTTTTGGGGCATCTTCTTGGGGTATTTTATGTCAGTGACCGTTCTACTCAAACCCTGAGTCTTGGAGCCTAAACCTGGGGAGAAGGATTTATCAGGAGGTCCTTTACCTTCAAAAACATGCGTCATAAGGTTTAGGGCTTGAAGTTCAACTACTTCAAGATCCAATCCTTACGCCCTAAGCCCGCAATCCTCAGCCCAAAAAGGAATGCATACCGGACTGCAGATTTTCGATGTCCGGCCTCGAGGAGCCTTGGTGGCTCCAAAGCCCATGAACTCCCAAACCTGCTTGTTTGTGTTTTGTTTTAGGGCTTTGATCGTAGGGGTCCGGGAACTTCCAAACCTGCTTGTTTTGATGGGGTTTGGGGTTTTAGGGTGTAGGCTTTAGGTGTGTGAAAAAGTCGGTCCTACACGGGTTCTATAAAGTTTCTCTACGCGTCTTTTGTATGGGTTCTACAAGCATTCGACTTTTGCTTTTTGCACTGCTGAGCGAGTCGCGAAGCAGGGTTACATACCAGTAAATTCATCCAACCATTTTTGGAGCGACTAGGCCATAAAGACTCTGGACAACATTGTGCATCCATCGCCACATGAGCCCCGCAGTGCAATAACGAAGTTCCACACCGGCAAAATGCCAGAGTTCACACGCTGTCAGAGCCCATGAGCTTGCATCAATCCATCTTAATCATTAATTACAAACTCATGGCCATTCTTCTTGTAGCCACGTCTTCAGGCCTGTCTTTTCACATGCATATTTGCAAGTGGACTGCACATCAATCAGTGGTATTGCTCAGGCAGCCGTTGCGAACGATTTCGAGAATTCGCTGATATCCATCGTCTTTCAGATCATCCGCAGCACTGTTGCCCATCCACAGTAAGGCAGTACTTTGCAACTCATTGACATACACACTCTTCATGTAACCAGTTACCATCAGAGGCAACTCAGCAAGGCATCATCATGCACAAAGCACTGGGAAGCTTATAGTGCCTGGGGTTTGGGGGTTTGAAGGTGGGCTGAACCGCTGATCTTTAGTGTTAGCGAAAATTGTGGGTCGAGGCCGTATAAGGTTACATCGACTGCTTACAGGTTGTTTGCAGGGATTTGCGAGGATTGTGCAGGGATTAATCGCTTGAAAACACGGCAACACTCTTCGTAGAACTCCGCGGCAGCAAATTCGGAGCACAGCAGGGGTGCTGTGTCGATGCCGATTCAAGGGGATTTCAATGACCTTTGCCAGCTTGTCGGCATCCGGTGTGGTCGATCCTTTGCCCTTGACACCTGAACCAGACAGTAGGCACCCGAGAGAGCAGAAGACAAATTGATCGGTGAGTGTGCAGCGCGCATTTGACTGAGGGCCTTGGACAACGGGACTGTGGCTTTGCATCTGCCTCTCCGATGTTGACAATGACGGGCTCGGAAACGAGGAGACTGAAACATGTATTCAGCGCCTCTTCCGACATCTGCACGCCGAACCTGGAAGTCCCAGTCCGGCATGCAGGTGTCCTCCCCACGCTTGACTTCCAGCGCGGCCAGTACCTGATCCTTGCAGGCAAGACAGCGAACCCAAGACGAGCACATGCAACAGACCGATGTGCACGCCGAGTAGAAAGGGTAAGGGGTCAATGCACCTCGGACGTAACAGCCAGCCGTTCCATCATAAGATGATGAGCCAGGCGTCCCGAGATCTCAGCAAGAAGAGGACGACTATTTTGGGCGTGCGTTGCAAGAGAGCCCTTCTCGGGGGTCACAGATGACCCAGTGTTGCAGATAAGCTCCTTCAGGGCACTGCGGGGTTGCTTTAGCTTTACGTAGTTTGTTGGACGCATGGACGCATGTCGGAAGACTGTCACGGGCACATGGTTTGTCCAAGCAGACGTATGTTCCTTCATTGCAATCGTCGTCGCGCTGCTACAAGGTATCCAGTAGGAACTCGTACCTTCGCGTCTGTAGCAAAGCCGCTTGTTCCCATGGAGCACTGCATGAGGAGCAACATGCTGGGGCGGTGTCAACATCGGGAGCGCTAGCACAGGGGATGGCTTCCGGCACCAAGGCTTTGCGAACCCGAAATGTGGCTGCAGAGTGGTCCTCGTGCATGTAGAACTGCAGACGATGACGCTAAAGTGTGGTAGCCAATCCATTACGATGGTTGACGGTCCTCTAAAGATTCAACGAACGGAGCAACGGCGGCGAGGACAAAACGCCGAGCTCGGCCTGTCGACGGTAATTTTATTTTTGTTGCTTGTGCGTCTGGCTGCCACTAGCTGTGCGTGTGTGTGTGTGTGTGGGTGTGTGGTGTGTGTGTGTGTGTGCGTGTGTGTGTGTTTTTCTCGTTTTCCCTCTGCCTGCATGCTCATCATCTGATTGACCCTTGAACCCTTCGGGCCCACGCGAAGGGTGCACAGCCAAGCTCCACTAGACGCTTGTGCTGTGGGCTTGGGCAGATTTGGCCAAAGCCGAGAAATTGCCAACGGCTCGGCAGAAGGCTGGCTTGCCCTCTTCATCACACAGGGCTTTGGGCCCTCCTGCTCCCTCGGCCGCTCGCAAGAAAACTGTAGCACGGCCCCTCACAAGCACACCACACAGACAGCCTCCGTGACATCCACCACTCGCTGGGAGGGCTTGGGCACATCTGTGTTGGGACCAAGCGACTCGACAACTAGGAGGAGCGTAAGCCACGGTAGAAGCGAACGTGCAGCCCACCTGCGAAGACGAAGTCCAGAAGCGCGCAGGCTAAACGGCGTAGAGCTGTAGGACCTGGCGACTTGGGTGAGGCGTGCATTGGAGAGGATGTTCAAAAAGTGCTCGCCAGTGGGCACACTCCGTCCCAGTCACATGCCCTATCGTGCAGAATCACTGGCTACAGGCGAGGCCTTGCAGAGTGCTCTGCATGCTGTCTTAACATCTCCTTGAAGGCCCACACCTCAACTCATCAGAGCCCTCGTTTCGAAGGACAGCCGGGGACACCAGCAAGTTTGGAGCTTACTTCCTGGTAACCAGCGGCACCTACGGCGACGAGCTTGTGTGTGTGTGGGTGTAGAGACATGAGGCTGCTTCGACCGCCAGGGTGAACAAGTCCTTCTCCGACAGGTCCTTTTCGGCACACCTCGCCACTCCCGAGACCAAGTCAATCAAGCCCGAATTGCTAGGCTTGAAGTAACCCCGCTTGAGCCTCTGCAGGTTTAAGGGCTTATGAGGTCTAGAGTTTAGGGGTTTCGTGTTTGGTTAGGGCTTCGTTTTCAGGGTTTCAAACCCTAAACCCTTTTTTGAACGAGGTCTCTCTGAAGTGCTTCCAGCAAGGCCCTAAACCCTAAACCCTAAACGTCTTGGTGTCAGTTTGCCGGCTCGGACTTCAAAACGGATCCTTGTACTCGCAAAGTGTTAGCTGTGGTTCGAAAGCTTTGCTTCTGTCTTCCTGGCAGTAGATGGCTTTTGTAGGGCTTTCGCTTAGCTTAGAGTAGGGCCTATGCTCTATACCAGTGCCCTCTGTTTTACTGCGGCGCATGTGTATACAAAGCCGATGTACGCCTTACACGTTCCAGTTACTGTTCTATTCCCTACCCCCCCAAGTTACTTTGAGTATAGGAAAGTATGGGATTTGAAGGGTTCTAGTTCCAACAAAAGTCTAAAGAGTGTCGGGTACCACAAGCCGTTCATACTGCCACCAAACGCAGAGAAGAGGCTGGAACTCGGCCGTCAAGCCCCTAACTAAACCCGAGACAGTCGAAGGACTCCCTAAAGCCCTAAACCTGAAGCTTAGACCCGGAACTCGAAGACCCGAAAGCCCCAGAAGCCACAGACCCTTACAGGTATGACTCTGAAACCGAAACCCTAAACCCCTGAACCCCTAAACCCCTAAACCCTAAAACCCTAAACCCTAACTCGAACCCAGGCCTGACCCGTCGAGGTTCCGATGCCCATGTGGCCTCGGCAGAAGGAGTTCATCACCATGGGCTGGTCGCTTCAGAGTTCAAGGTCCGGGGGTTCAGGCTTTTAGGGCTAAGGGGCTCATGGTTTTGGGGCCCTTTGAGGGTTTACGCGTTTTAGGCTTTAGGCTCAGGATTCAAACATGTCGGTACTCGGGGCTCAAGTTTAGATGGGATGAAGCTGATAGGCAACGCGCAAAGCCAACCAAGGAGTACTTGACGGCACGGCCTGAGAGCGAAGTTCGTCACGACGAATCAAAAAGGCTACATTAACAACTGTGATAACAGGACGCTGACTTTCGCATCTGCAGAAGCGGGGTGCGGCTAGCTGTTTGTAGATTCGTCATGACATTCCTGGTCCTCTCATGGCTCCCATGGCGTGTGTTATGTTTCAGTTGAACAGAACAGGCCATGATGATCCTGGTTCTGCGTTTCTTACTTCCGTGAATTTATGACCAACGGTTATGTACATATAAATGTATATACATACATACATACATACATACATACATACATACATACATGCATACGTGCATACGTACACATACATACATACATACATACATACATACATACGTACATACATACATACATACATACATACATACGT
>CAJNJA010064853.1:0-23063 GCA_905231915.1 Symbiodinium necroappetens
GTAGCATAAAAAAAAAATCGCTGTCCGTAAGTAAGTAAGTAAGCAAGTAAGCAAGTAAGCAAGTAAGCAAGTAAGTAAGTAAGCAAGTAAGTAGGTAAGTAAGCATGTCTGTAGGCAGGTATGTATGTGTGTATGTGTGCATGCATGCATGCATGCGTGCATGTATAAGTACATCCATCCATCCATCCATACATACATACATACATACGCACGTATATACATACACATATATATATACACATATGTGCATGCACGCATGCACGCATGCATGCATGTATTTCTCTATACGTACATGCATTTTTTGCACTCGCACATACACGTACACACACGTACGCACACATACATACATACATACATACATACAGACAAACAGACAGACAGACAGTATGTATGTATACATACATACATACATACACTGTTTAGCACTCGCTATGTATGGATACATACATACATACATACACTACATACACTACATACATACGTACATACATACATACATACATACATACTTGCATGCATACATACATACATACTACACACATACACTGAATACCAATACACAGATACCATATAGCGGGAAAGATGGATAGCTTAGATAAATAGATAGACCGCTGGATAGACAAGCGGATAGACCGGCAGATAGGACAGATTGCTGTAGCTCCAATATAACAAGCCTCAATAACAGCCCCAAGTCCCCAAGCATCAGAAGGCAGATGAAACCTGGCCTTCAATGGCAGCTTCGTGGCGAGCTCCGCCTGCAAATATATATACATCTATGGGCAGTTTTCGAAATTAGGGTCACTTGTGGGGGTCTTGTTTTATTAAGGGTCCCAAAAAAAGGGACCATAACTTAGAGAACTACCCATATGCAGAGACATGTGCGAAAGTGTATACATGTACAAACACGTATATTGTATCAGCATTCTCGCAACTATGGAAAGGCAAACAAAATATGTTGATTATAGGCAAAAACCAACCCTCATAAAATGTCGACCCGCCTGCCCGGCACAGAGACGATTCAAAAATCGCAGGCTTTCACTGATGCACGCTGCATTTGCCTTGCACCTTCCGCACATACTGCTAGGCAGATGAACACAAGCAGCACATTGGCGATCATGCAGGAAGCCTAAGGCCTAAGACTTGGTGAGACGGTATTACCCGGTGAAGCGTCGTCGTCCTGGTGAAACTGCAGGAAGGCATAACGGCCTTTATCGCAAACTTGTGACTCGTCACCACCAGTAGGTGCTACAGCTTTACCGTAGTTTAGAAACGCGTGGACGGAGTGCGGCGCTTGGCAGGCGAAAGCCTCAACAAAAACCTTTCACTGCCAGGTGGGCTGCCGGAAGATTGTGCCAGGGCCGCCGTGCCTGGAAACCAGACACATTATATAATGCATAGTAATGCATAGTATATATTCGTAGCAGTTTCCTGTACTTGTTGTCTTTTTTTGCCTCCCGCCTGGCTAGGACGAACCGTTGTCTTAGACCACTTTATCTTCTGCAGAATCCGCCCGGCAAGGTGGGCTTCCAAAGCGCTCCACCCCCGGATCCAAAACATTCTGCAGACACCAGCATTGCATGCTTCCGAATGCCTGCCGAAAGTAGCAAGAGTCGATGAATCCTACCCTCACAGTTCCTTTCAAAGCTCTTTCCCTCCGGACATGCACTGAGGTTGACTAAACATAACAGGGCATGACAGGTTTCGCGCGGGTCGAGAGCGGTCGGTGGTTGCCACATAGTAAGAAAAAGACAGAAGATACCAGAGGTCCTCAAATGGCACCCCTTGCTGGACACTTCTGTGTGAGGATGGCCGCGCAAGCAACAAGACTAGCGACTAAGGACAGCCGTGACACTGGAGAAGCCACTTTATGGAAACCGTGTCCGTGAGGATGCAACTGCTGCCGTCTCCTCGCCTCGTCCCCGGCTGCAGCCTTATGCACCGCCTTGCCAGCATCGTTCCGGTGTCCGTGAGTTCCGCACTAGACACTGTACATGGCCTAAGCAGGACGGACAGCCCATCACAGCGATATTCAGATATCTATGATTGTCTGTGGCCGTCCCTCGTTCTCAAGATGGATCGCAAGGGACAACACAACACTGAACTTGCACCCCGCCCAAGACACAAGGGCTGGAGTCAGCACGAAGAGAACAACCAATGCGAAAAGCATGCGTATCATGTTTATGCAGCCTTCGCCGGTGCCAGTAGCAGCGCCCTCTTCGTCCTGGAGCATCGGCATGATCAGAGATCATGCAAACTGCGAAGTGCATGATGCCGTGGCCTGCTGCCAAGGCTTGCCGGTGCCTGGCCCAAGGTATCACAAGGTCAATGATGCCAGGCAATCAGATCGATAGCGGCTAGGCTGCCCAAGCATCCGGCACTTCCCTTGCAGGCAGCCATCGAACCACCTAGGAAGACCTTCCAGAAAACCAATATGGAATTCCATCAGGAAGGGCCCGAAAACTGCGGGAAAGAATTGGCACCAGAGAGAACGCTCCAGTGCTATTCAGGCAATTCAATAGCAGGTGTCAGTTTGGAGCAAAGCTCAGGCTGCTTCGTCAACCAGGACAGGCGTGCAGTTTTGGACCACCACGAAGATGTACTCGGTCTGGGTGACGCAGATGAGTTCCGTGCCCTCCTTTGTTCGGATCCGCACCTGAAAGGAGAGGCCAAACACACGTAATCTCCATCATGACAACGAGAACATGATCTGTACCTGTAGTCGCTCAGTAAAGACTGCGACCTTTCATCATACTCAAGACCAGGACTTGAACTTTGCTGATTTACCGAAAAGCTCAAAGCGCTACGAACGGAATAGAGATGTCATCAACTGTCCAGGTCATAAGATCTCTGAAGCACCAAGCGAAAGCCTCTGAAGAAGGCGCTACTGACACTACTGACACTACGGACAAAATGGTGCCAAAGGAAAGGCACGTTGGCAAGCTCAGATTCGGCGGGACCGCTGAGGAGCTCCCGTAGGCTCTTCTTGCAGTGTGCAACGAAGTCCTTGGAGAAAGAGGGGCTGCCATAGGGCACATACATGGAGAAGGTGAGAGGGGGCAACTGCACACCACGACAAGTCGTGATCTGACGGCCCGGCAGACATAAGCGCAGCGTAGACCACGGCCCTGGCAAGCGAACGCTGTTCTCCTTCTTTGAGCGCATGCCAGCTGTCAGTCGTGGTTAGCACGGGCCTTTCGTATGGCATGCTCTCGTGCCACTTCGTCGGGATGCCATCGGAATTGATCACGACGAAACCTGAGAACTGAACACCACAGGTTGGACTCTGGACTAAGGCAGAACAGCCGCCGACGATATGCATGTGTCGGGGCATGAGTTTACGTGTACGTGTGTGTGTGTGTATATATATACACACATATAGAGAGAGAGAGAGAGAGAGAGAGAGAGAGAGAGAGATAGATACAAGAACTACGAACACAGATTTTTAGGAGATACGCAACTCCGACCTTTTGCCTAAGACCACACACACCAAAAAAGACAGAAAACATTTGCAGCTGACTGTCTCATCACATCCGGGCAGAAAGTTACATGAAGTGCCGAGGACGCAACCCTGCCGATTCACGAACCGATGCATTGCCGGGAGGTGCAACAAACTTCAACTAGTTCTTGCGAATGCAAACATAACTCATGCAAACGTTTCTCCAGAGCACGAAACACCAGAGAAGAGCAGCCATGCTGATTTCAACGACAGCCTCTGTTGTCCCGATCCTCCAAGCAGACCCACTACCCAGACCAAACCAGCGCCTGAAACCCAAACTCCAGGCCCTGCTGTCGGTATTACGATCTATCCAGCATCTGGGCAGGACTCCGTAGCCTCCCAGACTTCGAAGCCCTGGCCCCCGGCCCTGACCCCCACGGCAGAATCTCCATCATGACTCAGAGTCCGAAGAGCCGATCACGCTGGGAAAGTCATTCAGAAACTGCTTCAAGACTGCATCCACCTGCCGGGGACTCGGGTCCAGGGTTCGCGGTCATAGAACTGTAGGATGAAGCTGAACACTGCACTCCCTACATCCTCAAACCCGCCCGGGTGCATCGAGTTAGCACCACAGCTTCGTCGGGCAGGTAGCAAAACCAGGTTCGTGGCGACAGGTTACACCAGACAACAACAGTACGCATAAACAAAAAAAACAATGTCCATCTCACGTTTTCCACCCCGGCTTGACTCCGAACAACCGGTACAACCGGTGCGACCCGGCCCCTCCCGACAACAATTCCGTCAACCGGTTTAGCACGTGTCTCGACATCTTCTTCAACCCGACATATCTATCGCCCCATACAAACTTGCGCAAGCTGCACCGGATGTTGCCAAGATTTAGACATTCTGGGCTTGAGGTCCCGCGACTGCTCGAGGGTCTTCGCGGGGAATCTTGGATTCTCCCGATAGCTTCTACCGGTTGTACCGGGTTAGGTCGTGAATCCAAGACTCGCCGGAAGACCCTCCAGCCTACCGGGGCCTCGTAACACCAAACCTCCGACAAGCCTGCGTCTTAAAGCCACGCTGGTGTTATGCACACGGACTGCAGCCATTTTTTCAAAAGAACAGGGACCTGCTAGGATCAGACCTCCGGAACATAGGAGCAAGACAACTATTTGTTTCATTGGGTTGCAGTCATACGTCCCAGATTACACGAAAACCTTGGCACATCCAACAGAAGTCGTTCGTAAATAGTTTTTCGGTAGGATTTCCGGAGTTTTCGATAGGGTTTCCGGTTTTTTTCGGTAGGGGTTCCAGAGTTTTCGGTAGGGGTTCATACTACCACAGCATGCCTACGCTTATAAGAGTCTATTTCTTTTATAGAAGTCTCAGTATCTGTCTTTCTTTCGGTTTACGTCCTCAAAACGGGCTTGAAGGCTTTGTTGTTCAGGATCCGTGGGCTTGCATGTGGAACACGTCGGGAACGAATCGGGGTGAGATTCTTCCAGTAGCTACACCCCAAGCTTCTTTCCACATATACACAACCCCGAAAGCGCAGTAAACGTTGCCCTACAGTCCTTTGCATCGGGGCTCTGTGGCTTTGAAGGATTGCAGGGCTTCCCATCATCCCCAAAACCATCGAAACTTCGGTCAAAAACGTCCCCGAATCAACTCGAAACCTGCAAGACCTTGGAAACCCCGAGCCCCTAAAGCCAAAACCCTCCGCCCCCAACTCTAAACTCCTGGACCTTCAACCCTGCATGAACGACGAGTAGCACTTTGTGTCGCCTTAAGGTCCCTGTAGGAAGAACTACCCAACGCCTCGGAGGTCTGCGCACCTGCCATCCTCTGCTCTCTACCGGATTTGAGCCGCAAAGCTGCGAGGTGATCATCCAAGCCAGGGTTTAAAGACATGAATTCACGTTAGGCAAGCATTCGTCAAAACTGCTATTTCGACTCTTATGATCGATACCATTACTATTGGTTGTTGTTATGAAGGCTCAAGAGCCTTTCTTGGAGCTGTAGCTCTGGCTGCCTCTCAGTGAGGCAGTGTAGAAATTGTTAGAACTTTCTGTGAAACATTCTGCCCTGAATTCCCATCAGTAATAGTCGAAACAATCGTAATGATATAAATTGTAATGGTTGTAGCATTGTGGTAATAGTAACTAAACATACAACAAGTAATATGTACGAATGATAATAATTATACTAATAGCAATACCAATAATAATAACAACAATAATAACCGCCGACCTATCTACCAGCGATGTCCACAAGAACAGACCTGCCTTCATCTCGGCATTCTTCTGTAAGAAATCTGCGCATACGCTAACATCCCCCATCTGTCCGTCGCCCTATCTTCAAGCAGCTGGGCAAACGTTACACTCTGCTTCAGGAGTGGACATGTAAACTTTTGCGTGTGCCGACCTTGACTCAATGTATATGGTGTGTATATGGTGTCAAGAGTGTCTTGCGCAGTCCCCATGAAAGGAAGCACAGCTTCATCTCACACAACCTCGATGGAGTAGAGGGTGGCACACTAGCTCGGCAAACCCCGCCCTGCATGTCGCAATACAGTGGCATCCTGCATGCCATGCCGGAGCCTGTGAAGCTGTGCCAGCTGACCTGGAAGTCAAACGTTCCCATTCCCCCCCCCCCCCCCCCCCACCCTCGCGTCTCGATGGTTCGGGTCGGTCCGTGCAGAGTACACCAAATGCTCAAAGCCAAGGGAGCTAGGCGAAACCAACATTGGGGACCAGCATCAAGTACATAAGCAAGCACATTTTCACTTACAACTTCGATGTTTGCGCAGAAGTGCATTGCAGCTTCTCCGCTGAGAGGTCGGATGCTAAAGTACTGTCGTCATATCAGCTAGGGGGGGTGTGCCATACAGTGATGTCATATATGGTGAGTTTGGGGACGGCAGCTTTCACTGTGAAACCAAAAATCTAGACAGGAAAAACGCATGCGCATCTGATTCCAGATCCTCACAGCGCTTCCTGAAGAACCTCCATATTGCCGACATTTGTGGAGAAATCGCTGCCCGCATCAATCTCGCCAATGTCACGGTCCAGACCCATGGTTGGGTTGATAAGTAAGGCCTTCTGCTTCTCCTTGCTCACATCCTCCAAAATGTCCACGAAGTTGGTATGAAAATCCACTAAGTAAATATCGTTCACGTCTTCGCCGAAAGGGTTTTCTAGCTCTTTGGCCACCTCGTTCAGGCACCAAAGGCAAGCATAAAGGAAAAAACACAGGATGGGCCCGACCAACCCGCCGGTGAACACCACGACGTACACTGGAATGAGGACAGAGAAGGAAGCCAGCAGCAAGCCCAACAACTGGGCAAAGGGCAAAGGGAAGGGCACATCGGCGATCTTGAGACAGTTGTTATAACCGAGCATGCCATTTGAGAGCTCCTGGTACATTCGCGACTGAATGGGAGGAGCAACATCAATGTGCCTCATGGCATCAGCAAGATCCCAGATGATCCAATACATCACCGTCGCCACTGGGTCGTATGACTGCTCCAAAAGCTCAAGCTGCTCACGGGATGGTTTCTCGAAAACCACATACACACTTTCATTGGGAGCATGGCGATCGAAGTGCTTCCACTCAACCATATGTGGCAGATCGAAGAGCTTCATTTCCTTCTGGATGCGCATGGCTCCCCGTGTCTTGGCCCACTTTGACCTGATATCTTCTATCAGTTGGTTGTCCCCAGTATGCAGCCGATCCGAAGCAAGCATGCTGAGAATGGCGAAGTTAGTCTTCAGCCTTCTCTGCTTCAGTTGGAGGCCTTCGACCTTCTTGCCGTCTCCCTTGCTCACCGCGGCTAAGCGCGAGACCTCGGCGAAAGCCTGGAACTGCGTAAAAGTATCCGTCCATTTGCTGTACATGTTGTGAAGCTGGGTAACAGCCTCCCAATACCTGTTCCAAGCAAGCTGTGTCCTAAACACAATTGCGAAGGTCACACCAGCACCTAAAGCCTGGAAGCCGTAGTGGTGCAGAACCGATGGCGCCCATTCCGACTCAATGTCCCTGAGATACTGAGTCAATATACCAAGCAGTGCAATCAACAAACTCCCAATAATGGTATCGCACCGATAGAAGACACTCCCATGTAGTTGCAGAAGAAGCCAGAAGCTACTCTTGTTGTAGTAGAGCAACATGGCATCAAACACGAGATGGCACAACCATATTCATGGTGCGTTTGAAAATTCCCAGGACTCTGGTGAAACGAAGGGCCGCCCCAGCTACTCGTAGCAACTTAGACTAAAGGGAGGCTGATGCACTTACATGTGCATAGTGTGCCATACGAGCGTATACATGTACGTCCATGTGCTTCTGCAACGACCAACAACAATGGGCAGATAGATAAGCAGGCCGATAGGTAGACAGATAGAATGACGGGCCTATGTGCGAGAATGGGGTCTAGAATGCATTCATAATCGCTTACATGCTTTTGTGAACTGAAAGCTGCACCACAGACGGCCGAATGGCAGCAGCCTTCAGGCAAGGGAAGACAAGGCACTGGGAGCGGGCTTGCCAGCAACTCAGCTACTCCTGAAGCCAAAACGTTAGCAGATTGCATCGTCACACACATAACAGGAGAAGCCTGATGCACGTGGTAGACATACAAGGAGCTCGCCACTGCAGTTTCGTCTGCGTCTGCAGAGAACATTCTGATGTAGGATTCCGATATCATGATCGGAATCTTCGTAAGATGCGACACTTGGGCCCATGCGGCACAAGTGCAGCAGCTGCCAGTGCCTCTTACAGCTTGCTGATGCGCCAGACACGATGCACAGGGTGACTAACTGAATCACGCACCTGTTTGGAGGGAAGCTCCAAGCCCCGAACATTCCCTGACCCTGCAGGTACAGGGCACAGTCAGGGTGAGGGAGCAAGGCGACCGAAAAGAGTAAGCATAGAGCGCACAACCAAAAGCCCAAGTCTGCAATAGCCCACGCACGCATGCAGGCACGCCGCACATGGACTGTGACACCGTGGCGGGCCGCCACCTGCTGGCCATACATCCTCGCCGTGTTGCCGTGGTGGTCTCGTAACTCCACGATCCTGTGAAGATTCCAACACAAACATGCGAAACGTCCTCCTTGTGCCGAGGATATGCATGCGGTCCGAATTAGTGCTAATGCTGCTGTAACATTGTAGCCTCCAAGCCTCCTTCGATACAGATACCTCCTCCCATACCTTCTTGGCATCCGGCTGCTTCCCAGCGCGTGCAGAGAGCCAACTCAACACCTCTCAGCAGCTCGGGCACAGCTTTTACAGCAAGCGAACTGGCGCTTGACTGTCCCGGATTCAGGAAGCACCCCTACCATAGCTGAACAAGCCTGACATTTGTCGCACAGTGCAGCTTGGGATGCCGTCTGTCAAAAGTTGGACCCCCTGCTCGACATCCATCCCCCGGTTTTGTTGATAAGTGATGACGTGCTACACATCGGTGACCCTCGACGATCCTTGAGAGAACCCCCCTCTGTCTCGATCCCCTGGCCTCCTGAAAACCGGCGCGGCCAGCCAAGTGCAAGGCACTCCTTGCATCTGCATGGCCCCAAACTGAAGTAACAAACGTCTCTAGACCCCACATCCGAGGCCGGAATCCCGAAATCCTAATCATGCTTCTTCGGCTCCCACATGCTCTATCATCATTCCGAGGCTTGCAGTGGCTAGCAGGAATCACTTGGCCTTCGGAGCTTGAGACACCAACGACAGGTTCCTATAGGCTGGGAACAGAAGATGTTGAGCTTACTCCGCCGATCTCTGACTCTGAGGTTTGGCCAGTATAACGGGAGCCTTGATCAAAGAGCCACACGAAAGAGGCTGAGCTAGCATAGAGAGGATGTAGCTTTGAACCCAGGCTGGACCTGAACTTTGGGTGAGTTCATGTAGAACACCACTCACCAAAAGCTAAGTCACCGGCTGCCCCTTGCGATTCAGAGTGCTTACCTCCAGGGCTTCTACTGTCAGAGAGTGCGAGGCGGGATCGAGACAGGAAGGTAGGACGGGAAGTGGCAGCTGTGAGGAATGTTGAGCCTGCAAGGACAGCGAAAATTACATGCCACACGAGTTCCCGCCTTTATGCACAACACACTGGCTATAGAAAACATGTACGCATGTACAGAGGGGGAAACAAATATCTTTTTGCATATATAAGTATATATATATATGTATATGTATGTGTATATGTATATGTATATGCATATGCATATGCATATGTATATGTATATGTATATGTATATGTATATGTATGTATGTATATCTATGTATAGAGAGAAATGTCGGTTGCAAATTGGTCATACGACCTTGCATGGGGGGTGAGAGTTCCTGGCGTCGCAGGGCTAAGGTGTGTCGCACATCCTGATTACCTAGGCGTTAAAGTTCTGGTGCATTTTCAATCAAAACATGTATGTGTACTGGTGTATGTAGCGAGAGAGAAAGAGAAAGCGAGAGAGAGAGAGAGAGAGAGAGAGAGAGAGAGAAAGAGGGCGATTCATTTATATGTCCAGAAAGAAAATTAAAAGAAAAATGTTTATTTATACGCCTGCACCTTATGGCTACAGCCCCTGGCCGTGGAGGAAGGACCACAGTCGAAGCCTCCGCCTTCCGCTCGACAAGCAGTCGGCAGATCTCCCTGGCTGGCCTGGGACGGTTTTCTAGATCTCCAGGTATATAGATATATAGGTGTATAGATCTATAGATCTCAAGGCACAGATCTCAAAGTCTTCCTCCTCAGCGGCGTGTAGGATTAACGGTCTCGCCCTCGGACTCACCCAATTGAGGTTTCTGCTTGAAGCTCAGTTTGAATTTCTGAAAAGTTGCTTGAGCTCCTGTTCGGTCAGGGCTGCAACCAGGGTTTACGCTCTCACAACTCGGACAAGCCAGGCGAGGTTCATGGTGCGCAGTCGGCGTGACACAGGAAAGACAGTCCACAACAAAGAGCTCCAAGCCAGGACATAACCCAATCTAAGAACCAATCCACCACGTAACGAACATGGACTGGCTCAGCGCAACAGGTTTTACTGCCGCACGACTCTCAATAGCAGACCCTCAAAACAAAGAAAGAGCCCTGGTTTGGGGCTTTCGGCTCGCGCAACCTGGCAGAAGGTCCCTATTAGCTTGCTTGTTTCGAACCGGTGATGGGCCTGAGTGTACCATGGCAATCCTGCAAAGCCCTTCTGACGATTTTCGGACCGCTGCCAGCCGCTTCGGTTCAGTTCCCAGGAATTCTGCGGGGTGCAGCCGTAGATGCGCAACAGACCTTCGTCCTCAGCACCTTGATGCGGGAAGGCTTGGGCTTCGAAACAGCTTGGCAGCTGCCCATGAAATCCAATGCTATCGCAAGGGCATGAAAACAGAAATCCAGAGGAAGTACCGAATGCCTCCACGACGCTGTTGAAGCAAGCGAGTGCCTCAGGATGTGTTAATGCCTGCCTTGCGACTCGTAACCCACTGTATTCACGATGTCCATCTGTGCCACAAGGCGCCACACTTCAAGGATCAATGCATTTGGTGAATAAGCGATACACAGGATTTTAGGTACAGCAGCCTACAGGATTTTAGGTACAGCAGCCTACTTATCCATGTAATTGTATCTATACACCCAAATTCTATATCTATATATCCATATATCTTTACTTACATGAAAATAAATAAGTAAATAAATAAATAAATTATATATATATATCTCTCTCTCTCTCTCTCTCTTGCTTGCTCTCTCTCTCTCTCTCTCTCCCGGGCATAGGGGTCGGTCAAGACCCCCGGGCTTAAAGCCCACCCGCAAGTGTTTTGCAGACATAGGGGTGTCACGAGCGAACATAAGTCACTTGAAGGCTATTGTCGAACTCTTTACCTCTATGTCTCTCTCGAAACCCAACAGCCTCAATCCTTAAGAGTAATGTATAAGGAATCCCAGCTCTATTTGTCCTTAGTCCGGTTTCCAACTTTTGGGGGTTTACTATATCTATATCTATATATATATATACATACACAGTACCTGCTTATACCCAGCACTCCAAGATACTCGGTCCCAGGATCCCTCACCCCACCCCCTGTCACGCAGGCCAAGATTGTGCCAAGGCTCGGCAACTGTCACAGCCCGCCAGCCTTGTGCTTCGCAGAAACCCTCCGAGACGGGCAAGTTGGAAAGGCACTTGAGCAGGGCCTTCATGACCTGGCTACAAGCTCTGGGGAGACAGGGGGGTGGCTCTAGGATGCTTTGACAACATGCAACCGCACCGAAAATCCTTCCGAGATTCCGCCGCTTCTTCCCTGCTCTGCGCAGACTTTCCAGGCAGCGAAGGTGGGAGCATGAGGATGGTCGAAGCCTGCAGTTTCGAAAGAGGGATTTCACTTGGTCCCAAAGAGTTTGAGTTAGCTCAGAATGGCCTCACGTTCCCGCAACAGCACGTGCGACAGAAACTCCTCTTCACTGGAAGCCGAACAGGGCAGCCACCTGTCGCAGACACGATCGCGAAACTCAGTACGGCCCCCTTTTTGGCAATGCCTGATGGGGCCTCCTCCTATGTGCTGCTCCCATGCTTACCCGTGCTCGCGCACCACCGTGGTTAGATGGCACGTGCAGCAATGCTGACGGCCTGATGCCGTTGCGCCCATCACGGTCCCGCCGTCCCGGTTGACGACCGCAACTGTAGATAGCATCGGCCGGCAGACCTGCTGCACCAATGTGATCGGCAATGCCAAGCGGCGGCTGCAAGGAGCATAGCACGACTCTGGGGAAGGGTTTCCACAACCCAGCTCCATGTGTCTCCAAGAACTCTGCGAGACAGCTGTGCTCAGGTCGCCGACGTCTTCTCCGAGACAAGGACAAGCCTTGTCTTCGATGAGTTGACAAGTCACTTGCACCAAGGGGATCGGAAACCATTGCCCGCCGAATCCTCTGCTTTGCGAGGTGTGCCGACAGCCAGATGTCGTTATGGTCGCCGCAAGCGGAGCTTCGACTGGGCTGCCTTAAGCCATCCAGCATTTGCCTCTGCAGCAGAAGCCCAAGGAAGTGGCAGAGGATGGGCCCTGCGGGCCCTTCTTCGGCGCTTCTTCGCAAATTCCGAGCCAAGGCCGGGCCAGCCACCTGAGAGGCCTTGCCAAAGTCTCTGTCACTCAAAGCCAGCCAGCCATGGGCACCGACGGCGGCACCGGGAGTTCCCGCAGCAAAGCGGAGTAGGTTCGTTATGAGTTCTGGGTGATAGCTGTGGTCATCATCCACGGCAAGAATCCAGGCGCTCGGGTCTCGAACCAGCTTCGCAGCTGCAAGCAAGCCAGTTCCGGGTCCGAAATCCTTGCACCGAAGAACCTTCAATCGCCTCCACCGCCGCTTCAGAAGTACCAGCCATGGCGGAAGAGCAGCCGGATACCTCACAAGCTTCTTCAGTGGAAACCCCCCAACGTGTCTGGAGTTCTAGCCCTGTCCAATGTAAAGGCAGTGGCACAGACAAGTCCGTCTTCAAAGTCTGCCGAGGTGCGCGGCCGCGCCGCCACCTCGTCGCCACAGACCCCGCGGGACAGCTAGGAGCACTTGCATGGGAGCCTGTTGCTTCAAGAGCGACATGAGGCACGACTTCAGCTCACGGCCGGATCGCAACCTTGGCGTCAGAACCAAAGCCAAACTATTTGTCGCATTTGGTGGGCTGTGACACAAAGCAAGCAGGTGAGCTAAGATGAATCAAGCCATGAGTCCGCGAGGGTGTGGTGGACAGGGCAGCATAGACCTCTAGCTTTTTGCCCGATGCTATGCCCATGAGTCGCCATCCAGGTGATGCCGCTGTCGTAATGCCAGCCCTTAATGCAGAATACAAGAGTTCTGAAACGTGCGCTTCCATGGCTTCGAACCGGAGTCACTACCGCAACCTTGTTGCGGAATGGTTGGGAGGCCACCGGCCCGCGGATGCAGCGTTCCTGTCGCAGCGTTCATCCCTTCTTCGGGTGTACTTATGTGGTATCTTTTGCTATGAATATTATATATACATTAATATATAATTACTCTATATATACAATATTATCTATAATGTTATTTGTAATATTGCATAATATCATATAGTATTATATAAAATATTACATGTAACCGAAAGCTCGGGTCGGCCTGACAAGAGGGGCAGCCAATCCAGGACTTCTCTGCCCATGCCTGTAGGCCATGGCTCGGGGAGGCGCCCTCTCCACCATGGTTTCCCAATCTTTCCAGGGTCTATAGGGTTTAGGGTTTAGGGTTTAGGGAAAGATCCTCTTTGGGACAGCTGACGTTAGCACATGGTCTCGGCTGGGGGACCTTGTGTATGCGACATAGTTTTGCCGAAGGCGCCGAAGTTAGCACAAAGGGTCTCGTCTGTGCGCAACCTTCTGCGCGACACAGCTATGTCCTATCTGGAAGGAACACCCGTGCCGGTGTGCGAATGTTTGGGGGGTCCTTGGGATCTGAGGGGCAACAATACAACATGATTCAGCCTGGTGCCAACCACAAGGAAAAACGGCTGTGGTCCCAATGTAGAAGCTTCCTCTTCAGCCCGCCGCAATGTCTTTGCGCGTGAAGGAACAACGACAAAAAACAATCATCACTGCACCACGAACGAACCATTCAAAAGGCTGACCATGAAGACAAAATCGGCTCGACTCTTCGTGTAAGCAAAAAGACATGGAGGGAAAACCAAGACTCTCTCTCTCTCTCGTGTGGACTCAGAGGTCTGCGACAAACTCTAAAGACGTGCCGTGACGAGTTGCAGTCCTGCAAGACCTAGGATCTGACTTGATCTGACTTGGCCGACTTGATGCCCAAAACCCCCCTCCACACCAAAGACTCTGCAGAACCACGCACATCTTCCATCGCTAGCTGCAGCTGCGCCTTCTCACATGAACCAATGGCTGCACTGCACACCACGGTATTCAGCTGAAGGCTGCGACGGGCAAGAAGAGTGAGAAGGAGGAGGCCACGCTGCCAGCAGAAAGCTCGCTCGCAGGCAGACACGGCCGCGCCCAGGGAAACAATATCCTCAGTTTGCAGCCGAAAGACCTACCTGGGGCCTGGGCCTAGCCTCTGAATCGATGTCCAAAAACCCGCGATCACCCACCTGTCACATCGGCATTCAACACCAAGAGCACCCCTTTCTTGCACTATAGATACGATTCAGAACATATGGCATGGCATACAGCTGATAGTATGTACCATGAACACAAAAACCTGACCAACATCCCCTAAACAACCCGAAACCCCTTGTGTACCGAGGTGTAGAAACCCTAAACCTCAGAATGCAATGCAAAAGGCTGCGGGTCTGCACTGGAGAAACCTGGAAGCCGCCGAAGCCGCGAGGCTCCAGGCGCCCGCCTTGCCTAAGGCGCCTGAGGGTCTCGAAGGGGGTTCCTTTAAAAGGGTTCCTTTAAGAGTACTATGGGGCTCCTTTAAGGGGGTTCCGTAGGAACCTTAAAGGAAAATGGGGCGCAGCAAGTAGGTTACAAGCAAGGCTCTAGCTAGAGCCTTCGGTACTTCTGGCCCCACATGTAACCGGCAGACTTACAAAGTCCAACATTCCTTTAACTCTTGAAGCAAGACATGGGAAGTCTCTACACTCTGAGCAAGTGGCTTATGATGGTGTTGTCGGATGCTGCGTCCGTTTGCAGCATGACAGGTGCAAATCGGTGTAGGAGGGAAAGGGCATCGGTCCAACGCATGTCCCCTTCCATGGAGTCCAAAGCTGTGTTGAGCGTGATGATCTCTATCCTTAGCTCCCGCACTGAGAAACCGTGATCCGATGTGCGAGGCTCAAGCAATCCCATCAGCCATCCTGCAATCGCTGTTGGCTCTTTACTGAGGACCCGTCTGCAGGGTCCTCTGGCGCGACAAATTGAAATGCTGCACGGCCAATCCCCAATCTCCAGAGGCCTTGATCACTGTCCCGGAGCTGACGACGTCTAATTCAAGACCGTGTCCTAGGGCGGTGTACCAAAATGCCAGCGCAAGCCTCCAAAGCTGAGCTTGGCCGCAACAATTGAGGACTGCGTTCTGTGCCACTGTGCTCACTCGGAGTGCACGTAGCCGCAGCTCGGATAGTAAGTGAGTGGATTGTGTCCATCTTTGATCTTTGCCGCATGCAGCTGTGGCCGCTCCGAACACGATCGTGTTTGCTTCGATGAGGGAGTGCCGTAGATTTTGCAGGAGCTGAGACGCACGAACCCAGCTTGCTGCACATGCATGCACGGCGGACCCATAGATGGCCAAGTTATCTTGCAAGCTGTCCTGCCTTGCCGCACCAAGGGCATTCATGGCCCAGTGCCATTGACCACTCTCAGCGAGTCCATTGGTGACGACATTGACCGTCACAGGCGTGAGCTTTAATCCGACGCGCTGAAACGCCATTAACTGGTTGGCCATGGCCTGCCAACGTGCGTCTCGTCCACGCGCCACGTTCAGTAGCGAGTTGCAGGTGATGACGTCCACTTGAAGGTATTGCCAGGCCATGGCAGCAACTCCTTGCAGGCCAATCTTCCACTCACTCGTCGCCGCAGACAGCGAAGAGCTGTACATTATCACATCAGCTCGCAGTGAAGGGTGCCGTAGCTGCAGAATGCCCAGGGCTTGCATCCACTTCCTACAACCACAGCAGGCCGTGAGACTTTCCGTGCAAGTGACCTTCGAGGTCTGCAGGGACCTTCCGCGAAGGTCACTTGTCTCAAGGAATGCTCGCCGCCAGTCCAAGGCTTTGCTCTGGCCATGAATCACCGTGTTCCAAGTTGTTGTGTCTGGTTGGAGCTCCACAGCAGACATCAACACCAAGGCTCTCTGCCACTGAGAGCTCCTGGCAGGGGCTAGCAGCAAGCAGCTGGCAGCGTCTAAGTTTGGGATTTCCTGCCAAGGTGAAACTGGCTGAAACCAAGCCGCTCAGGATGCTGGCGTTTGACTGTGTTCAGTCCTTGAGCATGCTGCCAGAACTGTCGTGACTGCGATGATGTCCACCTCGATAAGCTCGCCCCGCATGAGCTCCAGCACAACGCACGCACAGCGCCATCTTTCCGTTCTCGCACACAGCCGAAGCGCTGCATTCAGAGCAAATTTGTCTAAACGAAGGAGAGAAGAGACGTCTGCTGGCAAGTCCATGCTTGTTGTCTGCAAGCTGGCAGGGTGTCAGCGATGCCTCATTTCGAGGCTCCATTGCACCTCCCTGACTCTGCTAACCGCTCTTGGGGCATGAGCCGCCATGCTCCGCCACTGCCCCGGCTTCAGCCATGGCTGTCGACGAGGCGGGCAGAACTGTATCGGTGAATCTAACGACGGAGACAGGAGCAGTATGAGCATGTCAACATGCTGCGATGTGCTGTGCGGCTGCGCGGGCATGTTCCAGATGGGTCGCCTTTAGCTTGTTTTGCTTGCTTCCATGCCCTGTTCGCAGTGCGAGGGCTGCAGTGAAACGGTGAAACGCTCCCCTGTTTTGAGAGAGGCTTCGGCCCTTGCCAAATCTGCACACTTCGTTGATGCCATCGCCGCGCTGGTGCCGCTAGTAGTGTTGTCCTTCCACCTTAGAGGTTAGGGGCATTGCCTGCAGAAACGAATGCCAGGTGCAGCCTACAGCTAACAACCTGTATGACTCAGGTAAGCAGCGAAATGAGCAGGGACCCAGTTGTCGACGGGGCTGGGAAAGCTGCCCACATGCCTTACGGATCTCAACAAGGGCCGGCTGAAGCTACACATGCCACGACATAGCTTTGTGGCTAAGGGTTGGTGAAGGCCTCCGGCCACGCAGGCATGGCAACACAACAGAAGGCAACATTCCTCTGCCCCATAGCATGGCAATCCCTCAATAGGTCTTCATACCCTGTCTCGCTGTGCCAAAACCCTGCGTCGCACTTCTGGAACAGTGGCAGCACTGGCAACAGACCGACTTGCGGCTGGCTTGCCCGTACCACATACCAAAGCTGGTGCTGGCCTCAGTCTAGGTTCTGTCCATGAACTCGAACCTCGTCCGAGCAATGTACAGCGAACACACACCAAAGCATCAGAACACATGTCACAGAAAGAACTCGGGACTGCTGCAGCTGAAGACTTCTGTGTTGACTTCGTCGCAATGGCTGGCAACGAAGCCGACTTCCTGGGGCTCCAAGCGCTTCGTTTCCAAGCTCACAGCGAGAATCCAAGAGAATCCGGGAGAACCGAAAGAATCTCTCGTCCAAGGCACTCCAGGATGTGGCCGCCGTGGAAGGGGTTGAACCTGGGCCGAATGCAGCTGCAAGATATATGTAGCCGCAACCCAGTAACTAGCTGACGAGACTCTTCCGCGGGACGTGGCCGCAATAGTCCTGAAGGTGCTTTGGTCCAGGAAATCTCCGGTGAGCATCCTGAGCCAAGCTTCAGTGCAGAGGGGGCGAAACCTTTCAGTCAGAGGGGTCTCGAAAGCTGTGTAGGGTTTCTTGCTCAGTTGAATTCATGCTGTCGGTGGGTAGCCACTCCGGGGTTTTCAAACATCGGTCTGCTCGCGCACGAGGACATGATTACACAAGCGATGGCATTGCGCAGGATGCGGGCATATGGCGCGGTGGCGACATTGGCACGCAACGGCACACTGCGCGTGTTTGGCACATTGCGGCTCACTGCTCTTTGCCTATGGGGTGACATGTGCTCGGATTGTGACTTAGCCATGGATGGACATCTTCTCCCTTTACGCTCAGCGTGCAGCTGCGAAGCGAAGTCTCCACTCAAGTTGCGTGCCGCTTGGCGCCGGTAGTGGCTGATCCACAGATGGAGGCGTTCTAATCTGGGGCCGTCCCTTTCCAGCCTAAGAACCCACATGTCATCCCGCAGGCTTTACGCACCCCCGCCAGTTTCGTGGAACAATTCAGTTCATCCTGCCCACCAGCCACTTGTTCGATCTTGTTCGCGCGTGGCACGAGTGGCGTGCGTGGAGCGGACGGCTTTAATCCCCCCCCCCCCCCCCGCGCGGTCGGAATGTAAGAGCCTCAAAACATGCCAAAGGGACTCCAACATGCAGAAGAAGGAGCAAGTCGCTCGAAAGAGGGAGACTCCGACGCCAAGAGAACTTGTGAATGAGGAGCAAACCCATCGAAAAGGAATAGAAAAACAGGAAAAAATAGCAAAAAAATAGCAACCAGCTCGGACCAGAATTCGGAGAGCCCTCGCTCAAAAAGCCGTGAGAATTTGACAAGGAGTAGAAACTGACAAAGAGGAGCAAACAAGTCGAGCGGGACTGACTAGAACATCCAGAAGCAAGAGCAAAGTGCTGGAAAGAGGCGAAAATATTTGACGACGAGGAGGTTTAGAAAGCGTGCAAACCTGTCGAAATGGGCTAGAACAGCCAGAAACAGCAGCAGAAAACCAATTGAAAGAGACTAGAGCATGTGACAGAGAGGAGACTCTGATGAAGAGGAGCAAACCAGTCGAAAGGGGCTAGAACATCCAGAAGCAAGAGCAAACCGCTGTAAAGAGACTTGGACGTTAGGCAAAGGAGAGATTCGACAAAAAAACGCAAACCCATCGAAAGTGACCAGAAAATGCCGAAACACGAGCAAGCCGCTCGAAAGAGACTAAACATTTTGACAAAAAGAAAACACAATGAGTTGCAGACCAGTCGAAAGGAACTTGGCTAGAACAACATGCAGAACCAACAGCAAACCTCTCGAAAGCGACGGGAGAATCTGACAAAGAGGAGAATTTCAGCAACAGGAGCAAGCCCCCTTCGACCAGTTCACTCTGCGTTGTCAAATCATCCTAGTCTCTTTGGAGCAGTGTGTTGCGATTTTCCCAAAATCTGCTCTTTATCTAATCCTCTAGTCTCCTTCCAGCGGTTTGCTCCTGCTTCTGCGCGTTCTAGGGCTTGCTCAGCTTTCTCAAGTTCCCCTCTGAGTGGCATTCTGTGCGGTCTTTGCGAGGGTTTGCTCCTGTTTCTGGATGTTCCGGTGGTGCATTCCACCTTCTCAATTTCTCTTATTTGCCTCTTTCGAGCCGTTTGCTCCTATTTCTGGCAGTTCTAGGCCCTTTCACTGGTTTGCACCTCTTTCTGAATTTCTCCTCGGCGCCAAACTCTCTCGTCTCTTTCAAGCGGTTCGCTCCTGTTTCTGATTGTTCTGGTCATTTTCGATGGGCTTGCCCCTTTCTCAAAATCTTCTGCTTGTCAAATTAAGTGGTATCGTTTTCACAAGGCTTGCTCTTGTTTCTGGATGTTCTAGTCCTTTTCGACTGGATTGCCCCTCTTTCCCTCGTTCTCCTTTTTGTCCAATTCGCAAGTAACTTTCGAACTGTTTGCTCCTGTTTCTGGATGGTCTAGTCCCTTTTTGCCGGTTTGCACCTCCTACCTCAAATTTTCCTCTTTGTCAAACTCTCTACGCTCTTTCGAACGGCTGTTTCAGCCCCTTCGACTGGCTTGCACCCATGTACTAGCCCCTGTCGGCTGGTTTGCTCCTGTTTCTCAAAGACTTTTTCTTGCTCAGATTCTTTAGTCTCTTGGCTCACGCTCCACTTTCTCAAATTCTCCTCTTTGTCAGGTTTTCTGGTCTGCTAAATATACAAATTATTTGCTCCTGTTTCTGAGTTCTAGTCCCTTTCGACTGGTTTGCTCCAGTTCCGCAAGTGTTCTCTTGCATCTGGTTCTGCACTGTTTTTTTCGCAAGGTTTGCTCATGTTTCTGGATGTTCTGGAGCCTGGTCGCCCTCGACTGGTGTGCTCCCCGTTTTCAATCTGTCACATTCCCTAGTCTCGTTTGAGCGGTTTGCCTCGTTGTCAAGTTCTCTGGTCTCTTTCGAGCAGTTTGCTCCTTTTTCTGGCAATTCCAATAAAATCTTCTCTTGGTAAAAATTATCTATTCTGTTTAGAGCGGTCTGCTCCTTCGGGATGTTCTGGTCTCTTTCGACGGCAAGTTTGCTCCTTTTTTCTCAAGTTCTCCTCTGCATCAGATCTGCTAGTCTCTTTTCGAGCTGTTTGCCCATGTTTCTGGTTGTTCTAGGCTCTTTCGACTGGTTTGGTGCTCTTTCTCAAACCTCTCCTCTCTCAAATTCTCTCTCGTCTGTTTGGAGCGGTTTGCAGTCCCTTTCGACAGGTTTTCTCCTGAGTCAGAAAAATTGTCCTTTTTGTCCAGTCCTCTCATCTCCGGGAAAGTCAATGCCAGCGTTTTCCACACTTGTGTCCCCTTTTCGTCGCTTGTCTCCCCTAGTTTGTCGTAGCAAGTGCTTGCTATTTGCCCAGACTGTTAAGATGGTATCGAACCTCGGTGTTTTGTGGTGTGGGGGGGTGTGAAGTCGTTTGGTTTCACCTCTTTGGGGCTTGCGGCGGTGCAGTGTAGTCCGTCTTCGGCGACATCGATGACAAGCGGTGTGGATGCTGAGATGCTGATGATGGCGACGGTATCAGAGTGCCCCCTCAGACGCGCCTGAAGTGGCTTGGGCGACTTCTTCTTTGTCCAGGTCAGGTCGGGGAAGGAGGACGAGCAGCGCATAGCCTTGGTTCTGGATCTGTGGAGTGGTTCCACGAGATGGCGACCGCTGCTTCTACTACGGCCTCAACCACACTGGAGTGGGCAGAGATGTCACGCATCTCACTAAACTGCTGAAGTCCATGCAGGTTGTGCGTTTGCAAGGCGGGCTGACCCTCAGTCGGAGGAAGTCAGCTCAGGTTCCAAGCGCACAGCGTCTTGCTGCTGCACACTGATCTCTAACCATGAAGCCCCAGAGAAGCACCACAGTTGAAGCAAAGTCTTGAAACGCGCTCCGGCGTCTGGTCCCCACACGGCGAGCCCAACTCAATCTGCACGCCCCACACCCCACCCCCATGCTTCAAGCAAGTCACGCACTCATCCTGCCGCTGCATCCGCTGCAGCGTTCGCGCAGGGAATGTCCTCGTCAAGCCCCAAAGTTGCTCAAAAAGGACCGTGGATCTTGGCTGTTGCAGCTGTGCCGGTGCACCCCAGGTTGAAGGTCCCAAGGATTTCCAGGATTCAACGCACAACTCGAGGTCCGAGGCTTCGAACATTCCCCTCGGCCCTTAAAGCTTCCTGAAGCTCGAGCAACTCCAGCCTTTCAGAGGAGCCAACAAGAACCCCTGCCCTTGTGTAGCTTTGCTCATTCGCTCCTTCTGGGGAGGGTTTACGCTCTCGCAACTCGGAGGAGGGTTTAGGCATGTTTAGGCTTCAGAATCCCTTGAACCAGAACAACGCCCCTGTCTGTGCGAGTTGCGGCGGAGGCGAGGCCATGGCGCTGCGAGGGAGACCTCCCGCGAGGACGAGACACGGAATGCTCGCAGCCAAAGTATCGAGCTGACGTTGACAGAAAGGGGATTTAATTTAAGTTACCATAATGGGGATCTATAGTAGATAATATGGCTTCCTTACTATGAACTAGAAAGCAAGAGTGCCTTTGGCTGTTGTTTGGTACTCTTGCCATCTTTTCCCGTGCCTGGTGCACCCAGGTGAGCCGCGGGGCACGGAGAGCTGCGGGCCGGGAGGGGTAGCGAACTTGAGCCGAAGGATACCCAGGGATTTCAGGCACACAAAAAGCAACTCAGGAGAACGACGAATCTGTGCACCTTGCGCGAAAAAGAGAGGTGTTTGGCCGTGTCGGTCGGTAGCATCAACCTGCAGTTTGTCGAGAGGCCACAGCATGCAGAACCGTCTTCCCCGATCCAGTCCTACGGCACAAAGTTGAGGTGGCAGAAGCTGAGAACAACACATCTGCCCTCGCAGATAGAAGTACCTTGCAAAGCTCTGCATTCCTCAGCTGAAAATGTGCATGGCGGCTTAGGGCTTAGGGCACAGGAAACTGGTTCGGGCTCCTTCCGACAACGGCTGGGCGTCTCAGGCTCCATCCCGTCAAAAGCGGCAATGTGGAGAGCAGTGACCTGCTTCCAGGCGTCGCTGCGACAGCCATCGCCCGAACATCTACGAAGAAACACACAAAGTAGCAAACTGCATTGGCTACAGAAGGCCTTCACAGCTTATACAAGGTACCGCAGTACAATAAGACTTTGAAGTAATGGGCAGAAGCTGGACATCTGGGAGCTAGCGCGGCCTCCAGCGGAACACTCTCTGAGGCGCCAGCGCCTTTGGCATCTGAGTCATTAACGTTGGCCTTTGCTCTGAGCAAAAGCCGTGCCTGCGGCCAAGACGAACTGCAAAGCACACCCCTTTGGGTGAGACCAGGAGGTGCTGGCAGGCAAAGTGCTTGGGAATTCCGACTCTTGAGTTTGTCATGTGGAAAAAAAACCAAGGATCTGACGGGTCGGGTCTAAAACTCCCACGCCGACCATGTCAGAGACCGAGTGGTGGACCAGGTCAGGGCGGCCCGCGCGCGCCACGGCAGACACGGGTCCACCAGACCTGTCGCTCGAAGCTCCAGTCCAAACTCTCAGTTTTTCAGGGGTGCGGAGACAAGGCCATGGACCCCGGGCTGCCCGTTCTTCGCACTTCTGACTGTCCAGGTGCGGCACCTTCATGCCTGTAGCTTACCCCCTGCTGCCTTTGGGTTTCGCAGACCACATACTGGGCATGCCGCACATCTTGTGCCGGGGAACCAATCAATTTCATGCGGCAACAAACTCCTACCCATAAGGATTGAAATCCTTCACTGACGAAGGCCCGCACAGCATTCGCTCTTCCATTTTCTCTCGGCG
>CAJNJA010064864.1:0-10363 GCA_905231915.1 Symbiodinium necroappetens
ACGACTACTACTATTACTGCGACTGCGCAACTGCGTGCCCGGTCAAGCCTACGGTACGGTACCCGGTGCCCGGTCCATGAGAGCCGAACCTGTCCCACCCTCAGCTCGCTGGCGACATCCTCTACCGGCCCGTCCTGGCTTAGGTGGAGGTTTAGGCTTCGGGTCACACTTGAGGTTTAGGGGTGTAGCAAAAATGGCTGGGAGCTTTCAGGTTTCACAGGTAGGGATTTAATTTTGGAACATAGGCTTGTTGGAGTTTGGGGTGTTGTGTTTATCTTGCAAGTGCTTCAAACGGACTAGGGTGCCAGTTCATGGTCCTTGGCAAGTAAGGGGTGGCTGTTCGCGGCGTGTTTGCTTCACACTCCTCTTCGCACAAGGATCCGTCAGCCCGAAGGCTTGAAGGTAGCTCCAGCTGGCACGACATAAGTAACGTTCAGCCCGAAATTTGCACTGTAGTCTGCTTTCTGCCCATACATCCTGAACCCCAAGTCTTACCACATAAACATGGCCCTGGTAGTACGAGGCTGATGTGCTAGTGGGACCATTTCTTCTTTAGAGAGCTCGCAGAAGCGACCCGTTGTCATGTTTTTTTTGGTGTTTGGACAAGGTTTCGCGGCGGCTGCCGTGCTGGCGTGGCCAGTTGATCTGTGGAAAAATTTCACAAGCTCTTTTCAATGGTTTTCACGTTACCGCGGACGGGAAAAACCGCCCGGCTCACGTGTCAAAGGGGCGTTCAAAGGAAGTCGCAGTTGGTATTAGCTGGTGGTATCCGTAGCGTTGGGTGACAATGGCCGCCGTGGGCATAACTGATGCTGCAGCATTAGGGCTAAGGCGTGAGTCTTCAGAGGCTCGATTCACTGATTTGGGCCGTCAAAACGCAGTCGGTCCCGGAAGCTCGTCTTGTGGACGAGGCCTTGGATACTTGTCTGTGCTGTCCAGTCGGTTTGGGTCTGGGTCTCAAGATGCTTTATAATACGACAAAACTAAATGATATAGTAAGGTGTCGCATGAAACAAGAGGATGCATACATACATACATACAGACACATTCATACATATATATATAGGTTTCTATTACCTTATACCACATGTATAAACGTCAGGATCAAGGGACTTTGCAAGTAGCGTTATTATCAGGGGCAGCTATAACACAAATCAGGTTCTTACAGGTTAATCCGAGGTGGAAGCCAACGGAGCCCGGAATATCACTACTCATGCATACTACTGGGCTGATCTAGTGAAAGCAGAGGGTTCTGTGCCGACTTGCCGGGGATGACCGTGTGTCAACTGGTGGCGGCTGAAGGTCTCTATGTAACAGGCTGCTAGCATTCTACGACCATAGTATAGCAGCTCATCTTCCTGGGCTTGCAGTTCAGCAAACTCTACACTAGGCTAGGCCTGGCTCACTCTTGGGGACTGTCCACATGCAAAATAGTATAGTATCCAGGGATGTATCCGTTATATAGGAAATGCGTGCATATACGTGAATGTTAGTGTATGTGGGTGTATGTAGATATGTGGTCGTTGTTCCAAACATCTGTCCTCGAGTACGGCAGGTTCCCTACTCGTTCAGAGTCTCTTTCTACGGAAGTGCCTTGTCCATGCACCCTCGTTTAAAGGGGCATCTAAAACAACCCGAACCGTAAACCGCATGTTTGCAAAGATCCATCTTGACATCCCAAGTTCGAAAAGCCCAGATGCAAGCAGCAAACCCAGAATTGAAACATTAAGACATCCCGTTTGATCTCGCGAAAACAAGATCAGACAACCATGTCGTCCTAAGTTGCTACCTGCCTGTTTTGCATCATTGTTGTGGGCACCCAGCAATGCTAATCATGTTGGCCCCTGACCAGCACACACGGCAGGAGTATTGCTGTCAAGAGTTCTCGAGTCAGCGCACGGGTGCCGCACCATTATCACAGCAAGGCGCCATCCGCAAACTTCTCTGGATCCAGCCAAACTCGCACCATCGCTCCGTACTCAAGCAACGCCATCACCTGAGGGGGTGTGAAACAACCAAAAACATAATATTTCAGTTATACTGTGTCATATAGTATAAAATAACATGCTATGTAATACAATATAATTGTCATAACCCTGATCCAGATTTTCGGAGCTTCGGTTCGGCCTTAGGAGTTCTTGGGCTTTCGTAAGCTTGCTCTCTTCCGCCCTAGGGGTCGTGTTGAAAACTGGGGGTCCCTTGTTGGGTCCCCCAAATATGACGACACCCGAAAAGAATCCTGTTTAGGGTTTAGGGTTTCTTTTCCCTCACGAAGGTGTTTAGGGGTTTAGGGTTTCGGGTTCGATAGACGTCAGGTCGCTCTCCTTGACCCCAGAAGGCACAGAGAACCCTCGCCAGCCCTATAAACTCTAAAACCCTGTACTGTAAAGCCTATGCATAAACCCGACAAGCCCCAACCCAGCCTTCCCATCCAGCCACTTTGTGGTCGGGATGTCTGCGAAGGCATTGAATCTCATCTTCATCCTCACATGAAATCCCAGGTTGCGGGTTTCGGGCCCAGCAGTTTTGGGGCAACTATGAAAGACTACATGTGGGCGTGCTCGGACACCGGGAGCGGAGCGATCGAAGAGCCTGCGGATTGAGGGTGCAGAATTCAGGGCTTAGGGTTGAAATTAAGATGCTGCCATGCTGGTGCATCACACATAGCCTTCAATGGCTTGCGCTTGGCGCCGGAATCCCGAAACCCTGCAATTAGTTGCCTTCATTGCTAGGCCATCGCCCTTGCATACACAAGGTCTCTTCAGGCTCTTAGGGTCGAAAGGTGCCAACATTTCGCATTTCTCTCTCCGAGGGTCCTGATCGGCCGTCGATCCACTGCGCCCCCCTGAGAGCACAATTCTTGGAACGGGTAAGCATTTCATTGCCTTTAGAAGTTCTTCCCTCCATAACCCTGAAAGCCCAATTCCCTACACCGCGGGGTACTGTTCCTTAACACTTGCCAACTTTGATAGCCAAACCCGCAAACCCCTGAACCGACTCGTTCCGCCGGGAATTGCTGCAGGGACCATCTTATCTTATGCTACTCCAGTCCCCATTGTTCTAGGTTGACGCCTGAGGGAGATGCGAGTTTCCAACTTGCTGGCTTCGTTTTACGCGGCATGTGTCGAGCCTTTTCGGTTCTTACATGCAGGAATCTTGCCTCCGAGCCAAGGACATGACTACTGTGGGATACCTTATCTTATGGCTATGTTGAGGCTGCCCTAAGGAGTAATGTCGGCAGGAAATATTCAGACTTCGATTTCCAACATACCGTAGCACAGCTCCGGATCCGAATCTTACACGAGACACCCGTCATCACGAGAACTAAAGCCAGAAACTACAAAAATATGCTCTGAATGGCTCCTGGCGCCGGAAATCAAACTATCTGAGGAGTTGGATTTTTTGAGTGTCGTAAGTCTAGCCTTTCCGAACAGTCTCAAACCCTCACAGAAGTCCTACAAACCCTTGCAAGGCCTGACCCCCTCCGGACTCGAATGCAAACTAGGAGAACCACCTTCCGTGCAGGCCGCCGCCGCTCCCCGGCCCAAGCGACCTGAGAAAGAAGCCAGGGTTCAGGGTTTCAGGTTAGGGATGGGTTTAGGGTTTAGGGTTTTAGGGTTTAGGGTTTTAGGGTTTTAGGGGTTAGGGTTATAGGGTTTAGGGTTTAGGTTTCAGGGTTTCAGGGTTTTGGCTTTAGTTTGTCGTGCTGCGTGGCCTGAGGGCTTAATATTAAGTTACGGAAGTTGTTCCATGTTTAAAGTAGATCGGGGCTAGACGGCCAGGGTTTTTAACAGGGCTTGCTGGGCTGAAGGGTCAGGACGTCTGCTGGGCGGCTACCTGCACTTCTTGGGTTTAGGGTTTATAGGGGTTCTGGGGTTTAGAAGAGTTTAAAGCTCACTAAATTGAATTTAAATAGTGCTTGCTCTGGGCTGGCTCGTGTCCGAAACCTCAAACATGGCTAGACCTCCCCCGAACCTAACCCCCAAGTACTAGACAACCGGACAAAACCTAAACCTTAAAACCCTAAAGGCCCTAAACCCCAAACCTAAACCCTAACCCAAAACCCCACAGCCTGTATATCCTTAAACCCCAAGCCCTATCAGCCGCGCTTCTGCTATACGATACACAAAGAAATCTCTCAACCGAGGCGGCTCGGGGGTGCCAGCTGCGGGTCTTGATGATTAGAGTAGGCCTTTGAGGTATTTGTACTATAGTTCTTGATAAGGAACCCCAAAATAGTCCTGCTTGTCATCAAGGCCCCTCAGATTACCAAACACCCCGACCTCTACACGGAAGTGCCCTCAGCAAAGCCATAGCTACATGTCCAGTATCCAAGGGACCTAAAGGCTAGCTTTTGGAGCACATTAGGGTTTATAGTACCCCAAAAGATTAACGGTTACCTACTCTACTACTATGCATATGATTAGAATCATTAGAAATTGTCTTGATAGGCCCTGGAGGTTTCATTGTAACAGAGAAGCTTCTGAGATCAAAGTACAACCTCTCTATGCGAAAGTGACGCCCAAGTCCGAAGACCTTGAATAGGGTTTAGGGTTTAGGGGTTTAGGAAAGACCTTGAGCAAAAGAGCAACGCTTAGGCCCTCTAGGATAAGGCTCAGGGCGTTTAGTGTCCAGGGCTTGGCCCGGTTCTGGGTTTAGGGTTTAGGGTTTGGGGGTTCAGGGTGTAGGGTTGGGCCTATAGGGTGGGTTTAGGGTTTAGGGTTTCGGCTTTGGGGGTTGAGGGTTTGAGGGTTTAGGGTGTATAGGGACTCCTGCAGATAGGCACAGGACTACGGGCAACAATGAAGTGCAGCGGAACTCCCGCAGCTGGATGCCTACTTTGAGTGGAACATGTAAGCTTAGAAGGTAGATAGTACGGCCCCTAAACCCTAAACCCCAAACCCTAAATCCTCAACTCATAAACCCTAAACCGCTTAGTGGGGGGGCCTTATAGCTGCAAGTCCTTAAGGTTGGAGAGTACCCCCGCTTATCCAATCGGTGCGCCACAAGTTACTATACAATGGCTGCATACAGGCAGGAGCCTGGTACCCTAAACCCGAAACCCTAAAAGCCCTGAACCCTAAACCGTGGTAATTAGTATATCTATGTGGCTGAGCTTCTAGGCTTGAGACAGTTGGAGCAAGTTCGGGAGGCATGCAAAGCTGTTGACATAGAGGCCTCAATCACAGAATGGTGCTTTGGTGCATCTTCCCGCCTTCTTACAACAGGAACACCCCAAAAAAGGTAAGTAATTGCATCCTAGCCCTTTCATTGCTCCAACTTCAGTGACGCCTCAACCTACCTGGGCCTCTTCCCGGCCTGAATGCTTTGGTCCTTGAGGTGGATTCGCACAATCTTCACCTCCCAGGAGACACCCCTCAACACCCAGGCCAAGAGTTCTACTGGGCTTTGCCGTCTTTGTAAACACCCGGGTAACAAGTATAGCTGCAAAATGTAGGCCCTACCTGGACCCCAAAGAACCTACTTGTTTAAGGACTTATATAAAGAAATCATAGTAAGGAACCCTAAAAAGGGAGGTTCTTAAGGGTCCAGGTAAACGCTAAACCCTAAGCCGTGGTAGAGGCTACTCGGACCCTAGGGTCTACTAGGTTTTGCATGCTTTCTGACTTTGCGGCGGCGGCTCTTCTGGAACTTTCAGCGTTTCGGACTTTAAGAGTCGATGTCCGGGGCTTACGGGTTCATAGGGTTGGGGTTTGGGGTTCAGGGTTCAGGGCTTATAGGGTTCAGGATTTAGGGCTTAGGGTTTTAGGGTTTAGGGTTTAGGTTTCTGGCTCCAAGAGCTTGGCAACTCACGGGCGGGATGTGTAGAGGATCCTCTCCGACGCAGCTCTGCGAAGCCCTCAAACCCATGGCTGATAGGCCCTGGCACCCAAGCCCCAAACCCTAAACCCCTAAAGCCCTAAACCTCAAGCACCAAAGCCCCAGCCCCTTCAACACCAAACCATTCTGCCGACCGCCCCCCTCCCCCCCACGGCAGAAAATCGAACCCTACAAGCACAGGTTTTAGGGTTTGGGGAAAAGGGTGCTCATAATAAGGAACACTCAAAAGGCAGGTTATTTGGCATACTATTTGGGTCAAGGTCTAAGGTAGGCATTGAGAGCGTAGGCTGCCGGCCCCTAAATCCTACAGTCCTAAACTCTCGTCTTCAACAACCAGGCCGAAACAAGTCCAACTTTTTAGGATAGACCTAATATATAAGGCCAAAAAGTTTAAGGTTCTCCCATTGGCTATCTAAGTAAAGGCAGAAAGCAAACATCAACACCCCAAGCCCCAAGATGCCAAACCCCGAACCCTAACAATGCGAACGAAAACCCCCACCAGCGAATTCAAGGCCTCAGGGCATTTTGGAAGACTTTGCACAGACTCGGCTAGGGTTTAGGTGAGGGTTTAGGGTTTGGCACAGACTCTTCATGACTATGCACCGCTAGCGATAGTCCAGAGTCTCTGCTCCTCCAACCCGAAACCCAAAATCACCCCTCGAGCCCCGACGACTCACGACCTTTAGCAAGCCCTATACCCCAAACTCACAGCACAGGAACCTTCGCTGCTGAGTCCACAATTCAGCTGCTACGGAGGGCAAAACCCCGAACACCTAAGCCGAACAGCCTCAACTTCCTGCCCGATGTAGAGATCCTCCGGAACCTTTGGAGTTGGCCAAGGCTGAGAAAAGCGTTACATGGCTTAAGCTTGAGGGTTTAGCCGGGTTTAAGGCTTAAGGTTTGCATGTGCAATACTATGACAGAAAAAATGTCTGCATAGACATTCACAGAGACATGCGCGACACGGGATTTTTGAATACTCTGGTCTGCAAACAGGTTGAAGAAGTCTAGCGCACTACCTCTGCGCAGAGCATCGGTGGGACGAACGTCGATTTACATACCTGGAGATACCACAACGTTTCAGACAGGCAGCGGTGCTGCCACACCCAACCACCCCAAAACACCACCCCGACTTGGCCCTACACCTGAACCCATCACACTGGACCTTCGGCTAGGGCGGCTTAGAGGGTTTATACGGTTTACGTTAAGGTCTAGGGCTTAGTTTCAGGCCTAGGGTTAAGCATATTAGGGATGTTTAAGGTTTAGGGTTCAGTTTTTGGGATGTTTAGGAGTTTAGGGCTTAGAGTCTAGAGGTGTTTCCAGGTCAGGCTTTCCATAGGTCCTACATCCTTAGGGGCCGAGTACCTTAGCCCAAAAAAGATTAACCTTGCGAATTATAATAGGTTTGTAAGCCCCAAAAGGTTAGAAGGTTACCTACTCAGCCCCTAAGCATCAGGGTTTGACTTGCACATACACACCTCAAAGGACAGCTACATTGCAGCTACATCCCCTCATGTTGCCCATATAGCTATACTACCCCTGCCTCGACCCTCTCGTCCTAGCAACACAAAATTATATGCAATCTTTCCCCGCGGGAAGAAAGACTGAACAGCTCCAAAAACACACTGCTTCGCCCCTTCGTTTATGACCGAAGATCCCAACCCTGAAACCCGAATTCCTAAGTCCCAAGCCTGCAAAACCCTAAACGCCCCTAACCCTGAACTGAACGGGCCTCTCTCAAGCTCAGCTTTCCATAAGCTTCCGTACCCATGTCGATCATGGCAAACTCAGACTCCTCGTCGATCGCGTGGATCTTGCCGGTGCATTTCCTGAGTCACTGCTCGCAACGGCGTGAAACCCCAACTGTTGAAGACGCTGCATGGGTTCAGTACATACAGTGTTTTATTTTTTTTATGTCGAGGGCTTCAGCAAAAAAAAATATGTATATATATATACATACACACTTATTATATGTGTGTATAGCTTTGCGCTAGCCGCAAGCTCCTGACATTGCACAAATGCAAAGGTCATAAGGCCCGGACTGAAACTCTCAAGACCAAGCGGCGTTGAACTCGCGCGCTGAACTTCATCTGTACGTGTCAAACAGCTGGGAATGCCCTCCCCCATAACAAAGAAGCGACTCCCACTAATTTCGGGAGAAGCATTCTTGCGTCCGTCCGCCTTTCGTGTTTACCAAAACTCCGGCTGGTGCACTACTTGGCCCAAGAATGACACACAGAAGACTTGCCGGAGTCTGAATTGAGAACTCCTACACCGGAAGCCTTCAGGTTCTTAACCCTCAGCCCCTGAACCTTCAGGTTCTTGCAGACTGGCGGCTGAGAGGGGCGGAGGTCGCTGGTCTGTAGTCGCATGTCCTTCTCAAGCGATCACTCGCTAGTCGCTGACCACAACAGAAGTACTAACATCAGCAACACCGGAGATCTTCATCATCTCCGTCACCGCAGCACGGGCAAACCAATGATAGTATCGCGCTGAAGGCGAGAATAAGACAAGTAATGCTGATGTTGATGAAGGAAGCGACAAACTCGTACAACTGAGCAAGGCGGTAGATCCTCAGCCTTTGCGCCTTGCTCTTCGAAGCCTATGTTGCAACAGCTACGGCTTTTCTCATGAAGCCGACATGACCCATAAACAAAACCCAGGCTGCCCTGAATAAACCTCACGGCATCTAATCCAAAACAGAGTTTAGTCACATCACTGAGCGTCAAGCACCCCTTGAAGAGTTTCTATATATCCCTACCCAAATCCCCTCAACTCTGGTCCTAGAAACCCTTTAGCTTAGGCTGTCGGTTAGAATTCGGCAGAACCCAACGAGTAGCAATAATAAAGGAACCCTCATTGCTTGAAGCCTTCTTATTTTGATTGGCTTAAAACACCCTAATCCCTAAACCCTAAACCCTAAATCCTGAATCCCTAAATCCTTAATCCCTAAAACCTAAATCCTAAATCCCTAAACATAATAACCCTACAAGCCCTCCTTGGCGTGCACGATGGTTTCCACCGCGGGACCACCAGGTCTCCGATAAGTAACAACATACATGCCTTCGGGTGGCTTTAGGGTTTAAGGCGTTAGGGTGAAATTATAAGGGTTTTATGACGGTTTTTCGGACTAGTTTTCTTCGGAGGGTTCAGGATTTAATGCTGTCGGCGTTTAGGCATGTTTAGGCTTAGCATCAAACCGGTCGTGGGCCATGAAGGACCAAATCTGGTGCAGCCTGACACCCTTCGATACCGAAGCACCTGATCAACCGCATGGTTCCTGCGTTCTTGAGGATGCAAAGACCTACTGCCGGGGTCATAACCGTTAGCATGTACTAATCATGTAGTACATGGCTTGATCATATTGCCAGGTGTAGTGCAGTTAGAACTAAGATGTATGTGCAACTGTACTTGCGAAATCTCCTGGTCCGTTTGAGAAGACCCTTTTCTGTGTCTCACAGTCTGGAGCCGGCATGTGTGAGTAGACCCGTACAACCCCCACGAAGAGATGTCCCTAAACCCTAAACCCTTAAACCCTAAACCCCCTACTGACGATCCGTTGAAGTACAGGACCTCGCGGCCCAGCAACCCTAGAATGCCGGTCCTTCGAGCTGGCTAAACCCTAGGCATTTCCCGGCTGGAAGAATCAGGGATTCGGGTTGTGTAGTTGAGGATTTAGGGCTTCGGGTTGGGTAGCTTAGGGTGGTTCAGCACTCTCAACTGGGACAAGTTTAGTGTTTTTAGGGTTTCGGGTTGGGTGGGGCTTGGGCTTTTGGGCTTAGGTTGGGTTTCCTGGGAACTATAATCAACCGCCCACACCTCGCGGCTGGACGTCCTTGACCCTCGCACGCCTTGCAAGGCTCCGGCCCGGTTTTGGGCTTAAGCTTAAACCCAAAGCCCTAAACCCTTTGAAAGGAACATGTCCCTGATAGATGAGAACTATTCTGTTCAAGGTTTGGCTTACCGGAGGTGGGGTTCAAGGACACGAGTTGTGTTAGAAATTGCGCCCAAGGTCTCGGAAAATGGCCTGAGAGGTACTCTATACGACGCACGTAATCGCAAACCACATTTGCCGCACATTGGTTGGACTCCACAGGCGGAATAATGCCACACAGAGACGGGAATGTAGTGCTCCAAAACCCATCCATCCGTACTTCATGCATGTACGCATGAATGCATGCGTACTGGCGAGACATCACTGCGGCACTAAAAGACTGCAACCTCGTGTGCATGAAAAGGTGAACAAGCTGAATAAGTGTACCGATGCACTACATTCTGCATGTAAAAATATGTGTATGTATGTATGTATGTATGTATGTATGTATGCATGTATGCTTTTTGTAAATATATGTAATGCATAAATGTGTCTGGATGACAATCATAATAGTATAGCACCAATAATAGCGATGATCATACTACTACTACTACTACTACTACTCCTGCTGCTACTACTACTACTACTACTACTGCTACTACTACTACTACTACTACTAATAATACTGCTACTACTGCTACTACTGCT
>CAJNJA010064864.1:10518-23062 GCA_905231915.1 Symbiodinium necroappetens
ATTAATAATAATAAGAAGAAGAATAATGATAGTAATGAGAACCGCAATATTAACAGTAATAACAGTAATCATAATGGAAATAAATGCAAATATACGTATTGATAGCAGTATTGCAATTACTATTGTTAGTAGCAGGAGCACTATGATTATTATAGGTATTTATGCACACGCGTATGCGGTATACACATGAACAGATTCGTATTGAAATGGTGATCTGCCGATGGTCACGCATAGAACGTGGCCAGCATCGGACGCCATCAACCACAGCACAGAAGGCAGGATGAGGCAACCCTAGACCGTAAACCTTCTCTCTCACACGGACTATAACCCCCCCTAAACCCTTTTCCCCAATCTCAGGCGGCCGAAGAAAGCCAAGACTCGTTGCTCCGACCCCCTGCAGCACGAAGAGGACTCGGTTACCTTTGCGGAAGTCCTGGCAGGCCAGCGCTGGAGGTCTGGTCTTTAGGGTTTAGCCATAGGTCCCTAAGTAGCTCCTTTTTGGGATTACCTTAAAGGATTCTAAATATAAACCACAAAAATTAGGAGCCTATCGGCTTCGGAAAGAATTGTCAGCCTGAGAGAACGAGCAATTGTTGTTGCGCGTGCCTCCCAGAGTGGCCAAAGCTGAAAATGGTTCGACACACCTGCAAATCCAATCTCCCAGATCCACCATTGCTTATAAGTGGTACCGGTACCGGCACTCGGGGTGTCGGAGTGATCAAGGTATCGGATTATCAGAGGCTTGACATGCTTGAACAACTCAGTGTGGAAAGGCCGCGATGATCCAGAGAGCAAGTTCTGCATGAAACGTAAGTTATACTTTGCGCGCCTTGTTTGAATCTATCAAGTGCGGTCCCCCTTTCCAGAGGACAGAACTCCATAACGGCCACATCCGAATCTCCATGTTTGTGTCGAAACCAATCCTATTGCTCGAGGGGCCCTAAACCCTCTCTCTCTCACAGGCATTAGGGCCCTAACCCTAGACCAAAGTTGACTGAAGATTCCCGGCTTTGGCAAACCACGAACATGCAGGAGACTTATATGCGTGCTACATAGGGTTTGCCGGAAATTTTAATAGAATGTTAAAGGGATTACAAGATCTAGAGACATCTTGGACAATTTGTTCAAGCCAATGTATTGTGTATGTCACTCGGCTTTCTTCGCTTTGCCTTCAGAACTCGGTGTGCAGGGGAACATGTTTGAGTGCTGTCCTTGAACTACAGCATCTTGTCTCGGGATGTATAGATCGAAGTATGTATACACATACCGCATATGGGTGTGCCGACAAAGATGATGAGCATGCAAGGTACCATACAGGCGGGTGTTCGCAGATTCATTCGTTATACACGTACATGTGACAGATTACGAGCCCCGCATGTCTAGCCGCTTTCCGGGTCCTTGTAGACGAACATGGGCTCAAGCTCGTCCTCTTCCACGGTGAGCCACTCGGAATCTCTGTCCGGCATGTCCTCATGCATGCAAACCCAATTCTGCTAGTAACACCTTTCAGATCCAACGCAGACATGGACGGACGAAGAAGGAAAGTTTCAAGCAATGAACCACATACAAACACGTGCAGCAACACACGCTGAGACAAGCGCGGGGCGCTCTCGCTGTGTCTCACTCTCTTTATGGGTTTAGGGTTTAGGGGGCTTAGGGTTTAGGGTTTATGGGGTTTCGACTCTCACACTCGCATGGGGTTTAGGGTTCCTCACTCCAGGCCACAAACATCACAAGCCCTTCCTTCCAAACATTGTCAGCAAAAAATGCTGAAATTAAACCGCGATTGCAAGCACACGGCCTCAATCTCCAAGGGAACGGCGCTAGACTTAAAACACAAGGCGGATTCGTATGTATCACTGCGCAAAGCTATCGGCTCCTGGGCTGTACTTCTCACGAAAGCTTTGCACTACACTGTCTTGGTACACCCTGAATCCCATAGCTCCACTGCTCGTAGGTAAGACAGGCTAAGGGCGCCTGAATGATTGGAAAAGGGCTTTGGGGTAGATTAGTATCACGGCAAGAAAGCAGTTTTTATTATATGCGGATGTTGCTACTTCTTATGTATATTGCTCGCAATGAACCAGGAAGCTGCTGCAGCCCATGCCCGTACTTCAACCTTAAACCCTAAACCCTACACTTTAAAACCCTAACGGTTCAAGCCCCACTGCAAAGTCCCATGATATAGGCCAAATGACTCGTGCCCAGGGGAATCTACTGAAGCTGAATAAATGGGCATAGTTTTTGGGTGGATTCTCAAACCTCATACAGCCGGAGAAAGTTCAGCAGGTGAAGTCTTGTTCATTGCTTCGAGGCCGGGTTTGGGGCTTTGCATGGAGGTTTGGCGCTTCTCTGAAGCCACGGATCCGCTTTTACGGAGTAGAGGCCCTCTGCTTTCACCGCCTGGATGACGCCTGTCAGGCGGTGCCCCAGAGTGCCCCCGTTGCACGATCTTCTTAAACAAACCTAAACCCCAAACCCTAACATCCCTCTACGACATCTTCGGCTTGGGGGCTCGGACTTTGGACTTCGGCATTCAGCGCTTCGGCGATGTGGGGCGTTACTGTGGCAGTGTTAGGCTCGATGCAGATTCAGTTGCTTTCGTAGAGAAACGCAAAAGTCTGATGCTTTAGTCTTGTCCTTTGCTGCTGCTAGAGCCCTCCTACTCATACTCCTGCTCCCACTCCTCCTTTTTCCTCCTGCTACTGCTACTGCTACTGCTGCTGCTGCTGCTCCTGCTACTGCTGCTGCTGCTGCTGCTGCTGCTGCTGCTGCTCCTACTACTGTTACTGCTGCTACTGCTACCGCTACTGCTACTGCTACCGCGGCTTGTATGTACTCGTACTGTACTACCTGCTCCTACTGCTCCTGCTCCTGGTCTGAGCCAGGACCCGAGGCTGTTTGCTCCCGAAGCTCTGATTCAAACCTTAACGGTTAACGCAGAAACCCAGAGTCCCGTTGCCTTCACACCACTCTTGGCGTTCAGGATGCAAGACACGCACCTTTCGACGACTCTGCGATTCAGTGTTTGCATATCCCGCCCAACTGCCCTCTAGCATATCAGCCCTACGCCCTAGACCCTATGAGCCCTTTTTCACGGACCACACCGTTGTTTTGTTAACGTAGATGCTCTAGACCAAGGCAATTTCCTTATCTAGTTTTTCAGCCTTACATTCGAAGGTGCAAAGGGGTATAATTTACACCCTGATCAAAGCCAAAACATGCCAAAACCATGAAGCTCTATCCAGAGACATGAACTTTGAAGCCTGAATCTCAAGCTGAATGTGCGCAGGACCTCAATCCAGGAACCGAAGGCCCTAAATCAGCTTTCAGCAAAGGGATGATAATCTTCATGAAGAAGCCCGGTGCATGCTTGATGAAAAGGATCTCACCGTGGTTCGGATATCGGATTGTGCTACTCGAAAGGCCACAGTTTGTTGGGACCAACCTCTGTTGAACCGGGAGCTTCCACGGTGCCGACCTCCAAACCTGGAACTCGACCCTCAACCGAAATGCAAGAAGTCCCGTCAGCTGTATCATGGGGTCCGGTACCATAGTTATGTAAGGACCGCGGCCTATCTCGAAGGTAGCTGGAGCTGGGGCTCTTTGGAAAGCCAAGCAACGGCATCGCCAGGCATCAGCTGCTTTTCCGCCAACGCGGCCTCTTGCGCTCCGCGGCAAGTTGGATGATCCTTTCTAGGGCGCGCGAGGTTTTAGGATTCAGGGGTCAACCGTCTGTGGGGTTTGCTAGAGTTTGGCAGTGGCTTAGCGAAGCTCATGGTGCTATTGCTCGCTTATCGCTCGTGCAAGTGGAGTATTACATGGTTGTCATATATTGAATATGTGTTTCATATGGTGTAGTCCTGATATGCATGTCTACACCAATAATGATGCTGTATCAATACGAAGATTCGCAAACGCATGTAAATAGGTATTAGCATAATACTACATATGAAGATTTGAATCTTCACACTAATACGTTAAAGAGCATGTGTGTAAGTCTAAGTGTTAGTCAACATGTCATCGCAATGGGTATTTACATCCATACAAATGCCAACACTATATGTAGTTCTAACAACCGCATGCCCCGGAAGTGAAGCGTCACCTGCCCAGAGCTACTCAGCAGTTAAGATGTCAACTAGACTGCGAACAATAGCCTCTGGTCACTCTGGGCGGGCTTTCCTATCCAGCTGTAGGTCTTGCCTTAACCGAAAATAACCTATCTTTGTAAGACCTTGAAATCACAATAAGGAACTCTAGAGATATAGGCTTTTGTTCGGGTGCAGGTACGGGTTGGGGACCGAGAGCCCTCCATCCTCAACAGGCGTGTGCTGCTGGTCTAGCTCATTCTATCTGATTTATCTAGCTCCCTAGGGGAACAAAAACTGTGATTAAATACCTTTTGGGGGCCAAGTACAAAGTGGGACATATGCAGGGCTTAATACACCGCAGATACGTGAAAGGTTACCTGCTCGACTTAAAGATGTCGAACCAAAGAGTTCGGGCCGAGATGCCGCCCTGTGCCTAGGGCACTGTGTCCAGAAATGGCCCGGGCTTGTGATGAAGGCTTGAGACCACGTGCTGGCGACCTGGTGCATCATCGCGTGGGTTTCGATTTCGGCTTTGGGCTTCGCGGTGTAGGGTTGGGTGATCAGACTACTCCTCATGCATACTAGGCTTCGAAAGGCTCTGCAAGGCACCCTCTAAGTGCGCCCCATGAGCCCTAGCTACAAAACCCCAGCTTTGATCTAGTAAGCCAACCCCATCCCACAGCCTTAGAGCTTCTGGTTGAAGGCCATCAAGCCATCGCCGGCGGATTCCAAAACCCCCTTGATTCAGGAATCGACTCTCAATCATAATAGGGACCCCTCGACCTCGATGGTTTAAGGTCTATTCCTGCATTTCTGTGGGTCAGGAGAGCCTCCCCTCCCAAATGTCCAGCCAGGCCACTAGGAGTATGGCCACCCCCACTGCGCTGGCGCCGGCCCGCCGCGACTTCATAGCCATTGCTGCGTTTGGGTAGCTTAGTAGCTTGAGTTTCCTTTGCGGAACTTAATCAGGATTTCCCAGGGCTTCGGCTTCGCGTTTAGTGGGGTTTGGGTCTAGGGTTCGATCTGGGTTAGGGATGCCTAAGGTTTTCGGGCTAAGAGGCTGAAGCTTTGAATTTTGTGTTGGAGCTTTGCGAGACCATGAGGGCGGAGGATGCTTGGTGGGTTCGGTTCCAGAAAGAAAGCACAGCTTCCGGATACTGAGTGAATTGTATAGGGCTTAGGGCTAGCATTTGGGTTCAGGGTTTGGGATGTCAGGGTGTAGGGCTTGGGGATTTATTACCTAAGGCTGGGTCAGAGAAACCTGGATTCAGGCTATTCAACATCGGTTGCCAATGACGTAAAGCTGGAGCCACAGTCATAAATAGTCAGGAACCAAGCCTGCAATCTGCACATTGCAACTATGAGCCCCATGCTTTTCTTTTGCCCTCGCACCATCCAGCAGCAGTTGGTTGGCCTCCAGGTAGACATGGCAGCGGATCGAACGATTCAGGCCTAACTGCACCCTACAATGCGGAATGCGAAACCCGTAAGCCTGGAGCTCAAAACTATGCAGAGGGTCGTCTTGGGTGGGGTCTTGTCTGCGCCGCCGGGGCTGAACTGCAAGTTTGGAGGTTTAAGGTTCGGGCTTTAGGGTTTAGGGTGTTTGAGGTGTTTGAGGTTGGGACCCTTTTTGCCTCAGTGGCAGGGGCAGTGGGTTCGGCGCTTGTGGCATGAGGGTGTATGAGGTCTTCGGGTTTGAAACGTGGGGCTTTCTGCGTTAGGGCATAAGGGTCTACGCCGTCTATTTCGCTCTGGGCTCTAAAGGGTCGCAACCCCTCAGCAGATTGCATGGCATAGAGCTGGTGTGGGCTTTATATCTCGATGTTCCATGGGGCTTCCTTGTTTCCTTCCCTCCACTCACCCAAACGTCAACTGTGAATCCTCCGAATCCAAACCGAATACGATTTGAGGCTCAGAATTTGGCTGAAGGGCTTCGGGTCTCTTGTAGGCAAACAGCCTCTTCGAGTCACCTGGGTACCGGGTGAGAAATCATCGCCTTTCCCATGTGCGGGAGGTTCATCAAGTGGAGGTTGGCTATGTTTGTATTATATTCATATTTCCATATCATAAATCGAAATATACATCTCGATACGAACACATACATATGTGTATGTATGTATATGTATGTGTGTATATATATATATATGCATCCTGGACCCTTAGGCTACGGTAGTAGGCTGTCACGGAATACCGGGCTGGCAAGGCCTCGCCGGCCAAAGCGCTCAAGAGCTGCGCGACCTTGGCTTGGTCGCCTTGCCTGGGCTGGGAGGTCCTCCCTCAGTCGTTGGTTTAGGGTTTAGGGTCCATAGGCTTTAGGGTTTAGGGTGTAGAAGTTTAGGGTCTAGGGTTTAGGGTCTAGGGTTTAGGGTTTAGAAGTTTGGGGTCTATAGGGTTTTTCCCCTCCCACTTAGCAAGGACGAGTCCAGGGTTTAGGGTTTAGGGTCGCTCAACCCTAAACCGACGGGGGTGAGGGATTTTGGCAAGAGCTCGGGGAGCTTCGGGCTCGAGGCCTTGAGGCTTTGGATTTGGGGTTAGGCTTAAAGTATAGGCCCTCCCAAAGTGCCTCTGAAACAAGCGTTTATGGCCCCTTAGAACTTAGAACTGAGTATTTAAATTTAGTTGGTTGGCTGTAGCAAGGAATGAGGTGAGGCTTCGACAGGTAGCAGGCCTCATCAGGCAAGAATCCTGGAAACAACCCGTTTCTGACGCTCGTAGGTCCGCGTTGCCGCGGAGATTTCCAGACTGTTTCCTATGGCAGACATAGTCTGCATGTGCCGTCTATGCACATACCTCTAACCATCCAGCACGCGGCGAATTGCAGGTCTAGCAAGAAGAGCACGTATACCAGTAATTACTTTAGTGGCACGAGCATCATGGCCACGACCATGGCCACAGGGGTACGACAACCACCACGACGACAAAGCAAAGGCCGCAACCTCCACCACAACCTCGACGACGACCACCACTTCTACTACCACTACCGCCACCACAAGCGGCAACACTTTCACTGCTGCACTCCGTTCGCTCTGCTACTGCCTGGCAAAACTGGAGGCAGCAATAAAGTACGAAAAGTCCGGTAGAACTGGAGGGAAGCAGCAATAAGCAACGGAAGTCATGCAATGATCATAAACGGCAACGCTTGCAGGCCTTCTTCTGAGAAAGCAGAAAAAGTTGTTCCCAACCAACGAGGAAAGCCGTTTTGGATAAGAGCGAACGCGCAGGTTGGTTCAAGCCTCATCCAGTGACCCTGAATCAGCCTTGTAGGGCGCACCTGTTCCAAACCGAAGCTGCCAAACTTTTCGGGCAAAAGTTCAGCCTGAACTGAACCCTAAACCCGTAAACCCTACAGAACTGACTCCTAATCCCTAGTCCTTGATCCTAAACCTGAAAGCCCTTAGAGACCCTGAGCCGAAGAAGTGCGTCGAAGTACAACGATGCCGCTCGGACAGCGGCCTCGACTGCGCGGGGATCCTGACAGGAGCCGATGCTTCAGCATAGTTTTTGTATATGTATATATATATATACACGGTTTAGGGTTGTATATATCTATCTATTCAGTCATGTTTTAATTTATCTATAATATTACCCCTATAGTTAGGCCCCTTAGAGTAGGTAAAATCGGAATTTTGGGGTATGTCGTAGTATGGTGAAGATGAATGAACCCTCAACAATAGGTTTAGTAATTAGATCAGGCTTCTATCGTAAGCGCTTCAGATTTGGGACTAACCTGTGCTGTTGCAGGCTGGAGAAAGAAATAGGACACAATGCAGGGGTAGCGGGGAGTCGGAGTGTACCTAAACAATGCTTGGGGCAAGAGCGATCTAAACCGACAAGTAAACAAAAGAGTGTGGAGCTTCTGCTGTTGCATCTCGACAGGCTGGTGGGATGCTGTGGCAAATCTGGCTTATCACATTTGGGCATCAAGCAGTGGCACCTGAGGCCCAGATCTCTAGGGCTACGGCTGGCTTGCTTATGGCGGGACCTTGAAGGCCATTGCGATGTCAGCAAGCAGTTCTTCAATCTGTGCCCCCAATCTATAACTTGAAGATTTCCCCTGAAGGTTCGCCCACATGGCCCGAAACCAATTCACAGTCGCTGAAGTGGGGGACAAGTGGCCGGAGCAAGTGTGCTTCGGACCATTCCCGCCAGGAAGCGCAGAACAAGCTGGGATTCGCCTTCTTCGGGTGCTGTTGAGTGGGGCTCTTGACTCTGGGTTTAGGGTTTAGAAATTTTGGGTCTGGTCTTCAGGGGCTTTCGCTTTCTAGACTTCATCCAGGCCGATTTTGTGGTGCTTCTTGGGTTGGCACGTGAACCGTGCGCGGTATGATAGATGTTCAGCTGCTCAGGGGTATTAACAATAGGAGTGGCGACACTTCAGCGCCGGAGGCTTGGTACTGATGGCAGATAAACCGATACGCCATTGCTGGTGGCAGCGACGAACATTGTCAGAAGAGGGATGCTTACATTCAGTAGATGGCATCACCAGGTACGGTCTTCTTAAAATTCAGACTACCTTATTTATGTCTTATACTAGTAATCCTAGATGCGGACATGAAGTTCACCATTGTGCAAAGAGCCAGCTAGGAGTTGCAGTATAATTTAATAGGAATAGTACCTGTTAACAGTAACCTGTTAACAGTAATAGGAATTGTATTTTCGTAATTGTAAGGGTAGAAGTGGCAGTAAGTGCTACTCGAAATACTGTTAGTATTAGTAGTTCTTACATGACGAACAAATAGTCTCCAATAGCCTTCAATAGTGTAGATCTAAAACACCACCCTGGACCCTAAGCTGCAAAGCCGGGATCCCAACATGCACCGATCCTTGGTAAAGCGTGAGAAGATTTTCGGGTTATGGGTGAAGGGTTTCATGGTTTACAAGACAAGCTTGAAACTCGACACTACACTCTTGGGCTTAATGTAGGAACCTGATTAAGAAACCCTGGCCCTATAGCGCCAAAACATTAGGATTCATCTAAAGAACTAACCAAGCCCCAGGTTTTCTTAAGCAGGCTCTTATGTTAGGAGTTTAGGGGCATTGAAAGGTTTGTTTTATGTCGGTGTCCAGGGTCCCTCGCATCGCCAAACACGGGGCTGTGCCTGATCTTTCGAAGGCCAGGATCGCAGCAGAATAGCCAACAGCATCCTGCATCGGTGATGCCAACTGTAGACTAGTGCAGGGGCGATGCAAATTTGAATTGGGTTGAATTTTTGTGGGTGTATTATTGTAATAAATGATAATAGGAACTCGAAATTATTCAGGCCCTACTACACCAGGAAATGTTACGCCTTAGGGTTTGCAGGGTATAGGGCCCTACAACTAGAAGGCATGCTATTTGACGCTAGTATCGACAACGAGCACGCTGCTCGGAGAAACCGTCGGTCACCACACCCTTGTTACACCTGGTTTTTGCATATGCCAGGAACCGAGGCGCCATTTACTGCCCTCCACCCTACACCACTGGGTGTGGTTCAGGACTTCTCAGCCTCTAAGCTTCCACAAGCAACTACCCGTGCTTGATGCTGCCAAACCTGCATCAGTTCACGTACTCAATGCAACAAGGGAGTTATGCTAATTCAACATACCTATAGTGTCCATTGTAGTTCCTTTTTTTTGGTTTAACCAATTCTATACTAAGGATCCTAAAAGGTAACCCCAAAAAGGAACTACAATGGAGACTATAGGTAGTGCGGCAGGATTTCTGAACTCAAGGCTGGGGCCTTCGAGTTCAGGGCTGTGGGGATTGTGGCTTTACTCACACCCGGGACTGTAGCTCCCTAAACCCTAAACCCCTAAACCCTAAACCCTGGATCCCCTGTTGTTCTCAAAATTGAAAGCCCTAAGCATGAAGTCGGTCTCCCCAGAAGAAAATGTTATGGAGCGATTTTTCGTGATTGCTACCTAGCCCCGCGATGGAGATACTTTTCTTGATATTCGAGTTTGTATGCGTCGGCTCCCAGAATAAGAGACTACAGAAACCCCAGTAGGAACTAGACAGCAGGGTGTCTACCCTAAACCCTAAACCCTAGGATATCGGGAAGCCCTGAAGCCTTACGGTGTATAAGCCCCTAACCTTCAAACCTGGAGCCCTGACGGCCATATTGTACGTAGAGGTCGGGGCCTCCGCGACACCGTCACGAAGAAGTTCAAGAGCTAGCCTCCTTGGAAGCAATAAGTGGAGGGTGCTTTCACTTCATCTTGGAATACAGGTTGTTTTGTTTGAGGACCTTTTTCCTGGAATACAGGTTTAGGGTTTAGGGGTCGGCGGTGGGCTCAGGATTTAGACCTTGGCCCTGATGCAAAAAAAAACAGGGCTTACGGGATCCCTGTGTCTCGGACTCGGGTGCCCATACAGTATCAACTGCTGTCATCGTAACAACGAGGTAAATAGCTGGCCCTGCGGGGTTGCATCGTTTCGGCTGCAGCTATTGAATCGTACTTGCAACGTGCACTGCCACCACCAGCTGTCCCCTCAACCACTGGATTCGAATCCCTAAAGGCTTCAAGAGAGGTTTACAAAGGCTTTAGAAGGCTTCAAAAGGGGTTTTGTAGATCTTAAGACTTAAGATGGCTTTAGAGGTTCAGGGGCTCAAGCCGGTCACAAAGCCCCTTCAAGGATTCTGCAAACGAAAGGGTCGTTTATTGGGGTATGATGGCCACTATGGAGCCCCAACAAATCTTGTTTGTGAGAGCGGTCCAGACTTCAATTTAAAATGGTGGAACCGGTATTGAGGACCCATCATCAGCGCACACCTTGAAGAACCACCTATCGGAAAAGTATGCAAAGCACCCTCATCAAGCTCTCAAGAAGCCTTCCAACGACACTAACAGACATCCGAGTCGCCACTGAGCGGACCTCTTCGAGATGCAGCGGTTTGGACAATTTCGTGGAACTCGTGGCTACTTGAAGGGTAACTTGACTTAGGTTACAGGTTCTGCCGGTTCGAAAGGGCCTTCTTGAACGTAGCACTGCAAAGGGCTTTTCAGGGTTATCAGGAAGGGTTGGTCATAAGTAGGGTTATCAGCGTAGCCATGTTTACCGCTTTCATTATTAATCTAAACAAGATACTTCGAACCCGACTTATGACTACCTGCCTACCCATGCACTGTCCACAGACCCCCTATGAGCCTAATCGTACCCTATGGTCCTAAAATCAATACCATACATACTAGTTGCCCATGAGCCTTCCAGTTCCAGGGCCCCTTGTCCCTAAGAACACAAAACTAAACCAAACAGTAGACAACTTTACGACACCCTGCTGGCTTTAGTCACGGCCCGCATAGAATTTTAGACCTCCGGTTTCAAGGCTAAGCTTTTACATTGTGGGATTGTTTGACTTGTGATGGGTCAAACACTGTTTCGACCCAGCGTTTGCAGCCCTGCATGGGAGGTTTTGGGCTGGAGGCTACAAGGGCATAGGGCACTCCATGCTCCTCAGCTCTATTGCACCCTTTGCATCCTGACGACAAGTGCTCTCCAAGCCCATGGGCCTCACAATCAACGCTTCTTCCAACACCCTGCTCCCCGCAGGTCCAAGATGACTTTAACCTGTAACTCCTCTCTAAACGAGAAAACCCTTCAGCCCCGAAACTTCGCGGTACTGGATCTTTGCAACGAAGTATGCTACTGCTTCATACTGATACAAGGCCGTACATCTTCAGCTGCCGTTTTCGCCTCCCCATGGCAGCAAGGGCAGCATTGTGGGCGACTTCCACGTCCCCGCGGATCAATCCCACGTCGTTCAAGCCTGTTTCGGCCCGGAGAGAGGATCAGGATAAACCCTCTGAGGCCCTAAAGCATAAAAACCTTCAACCCCCCACTGACCGATTCAGGATTTGCAGGCACGAGAATGCCGAGCCCGGGTTTGGGAGCCTTCAAGCTTAGTTCGGAGCTTGGGCTTCTTCGCGCCTTCACATAAGGCATGTTCAGAGTCCTGCTTGAGGGTTCAGTTTCGAGGACCGCAGTCATCCCCACAAGCAAAGCCCCAAAAAATCCTCAATTGTCTAAAGTCTAAAGCGGATCAGGTAAAGTGGATCACGGAAGCTTAGTACTTCCTTCCCTCTGCGTTCTCCAGCACAGCCTTGTCTGGGGCCATAGCATGAAGGTCCACACAATAGTTCCTTTTAAGGGATCTATAAGGGCTTCCTTTAAAGGGATCTATAAGGGGTTCCTTTAAAGGGATCTATAAGGGGTTCCTTTAAAGGGATCTATAAGGGGTTCCTTTAAAGGGATCTATAAGGGTTTTAGGGTTTTAGGGGCCGAGATGAAGTCCTGCTTCCAAACAAACTGAACAAGGCTAGAAGCACAAGACCCAGGTGAAGCTGCAACAATGCTAAAGCATGGACGCTTGAATCCGGAAGGCTAGACACTGACAGCCCAGACTCCTCACCCCAAAACTCCCCACACCAAAACTCCCCTTCCAACCGTTTCCTAAACCCTATAAACCCCCAAA
>CAJNJA010064875.1:0-23059 GCA_905231915.1 Symbiodinium necroappetens
AGAAGAGGTGCGCCTCGGGAGGGGGAAGGGGGTGTTAAGCAGGAGAGGGGGAGGGGGGGCTGCTTCTTGAGAAGGGAGCGGGGGGGGCGGGGGGTCTCCTCGAACAGGGGGGGGAGTGTTCCTTTCTTTGAGGGGGGGGGGTTGTCTCTTCGGGGGGGGGGGGGGGNNCACCCCCCCCATCCCGCTATCGGCGCTATCTGGTTCTAGCAGCAGCTCAGGGGCCCACTAAGCACCGGTGCCACTAAGCAAGGTCTGCCTACAGGATTGTTACAGGCATTGTGCCTTTTCACCTGCCAGTAGCCAATCTGGATGAAGGTCTATGTTCCAGCAGGTTCAGGCACGGCCGATCCACAGTCACAGAGTCAAGACCCCGCGGCACCAAATTCGTGTTAACATGCCAACACATGTCAGAGCAATCCCTCCCACCCACCTTTATACGTCAATCGGCAATCTGTTCCGCCGTGTAGCGGTTTGTGACCACAGCGACGTGCCGCTGCGAAGTCTAGGCGTCGTGTCGCCCAATATCGGTCTAAGCGGCACCCAAACTTCCCCCTTTTGCTATACGGTGTCGTTGGCAATCGGGCTATGGCAATCCGAGTCCCCTTCGCTACTACCGCTAGAACTGTCGGCTTGGAGTCGACACTTTTCGCAGAGCCTCGCGCCATCCGGTAGCGAGTCGGCCCTGCGAATGTCACAATCACCAAAAGGCCACCCACATGATGCCTTCCAAAGTGCTGGTGCATGCAGTGCGCCGTCAACAGCAGCCTTATGCCATGTCTTTGTCATGAGGTTCTGTACGTAGCAAGAGGGTGCAGAAAGCAAAGCGTGCTTGAGGATGCGAATCTCCTCATCCACCATCTTCTTGACTGGTCCCTGAATCGTCGCAGCGAGGACCTCAGCCCTCTCCAACTGAGTTGGGACCGGTGCTCTGGCCCGCTTCAGCTCCCGAATGCTGTCAGCTAGCTCGTCTAACCTGACTGATAGGTCGCGGACGGCCTTATTGCGCACATAGTCCCTGCTCAACTTCTTGAGCGGTGCGGTGCGCGCAGGGGCTCTTCCGACGTGCAAGAAGCTCAATCTGATATAGGTGAACGCCCTCGCTGGCTAACAAAACAGCCCCGCCCGTTCTGGCAGAATGTCCCCCCGTGAGCTCGTTGCCTTCCTGGTCGGTAACGGCGATGCCACATCTGAGATGCCAGGCTTTGTATGTTTCCACGACGGTGTCTTTCGGAGTTACTCTCCCTTCCAGAGACGGGAAGAAAGGAAGATCCGCGGGCAAGTTTCCCGCCTCATCCCCAAACATGTCCGTTAAAACGCGCCTCTGACGAACCGCTGCATGGTATGGGCAACACCATTCACCGTTTGCTTCGCATAGGCACTCCCATTCGCGCGTAGTGCTGAGGGCGGTGGAATCGTTCTTGGAGCTGGGCAGAAGCCATCGCACAGTGTTGGTGACAGCATCCACCGTGACACTGGAAGCCAGGGTCAAGCTGCTTTCTATCTCCCGCAACAGGTCCGACGGGGCCACGGGGAACCAGAGGACCTCAGTCCCCAGCTCGGCCAGACGCTCCAGCTGCAAAGGCTCTGACTGGCGACCGGCCCAAGCCTCTGCTGACACTCCTTTTGGCCATCTTCATTTCCTGTGCGAGCAACACCGGCCACTCCGCAGTGAGGCTGATGTGCCTTTCTTTCGCCTTGCTCGCGTAGTTTGCCAAGGAGCGATAGCCTCGTGCCTTAAACACTGCGGTTACCCCTCTGATCTTGTCAGGTGTGAGCGGCCACGGCGCGGAGTCCACTCCGAACCAGGAGCTATGAACCGCCTCCCAAGTCCATAGAACTGAACAGTTGGGGCGTCGGGCCGACGACGCTGCAAAATCCAGCTCCAGAGCATTCAATGCCTCGCGCTTCTCCTGCTCCGTGAAAACAGTGCCGGCTCGCCACTTCTCACTGAAGGCGCATCGGATCTGTCCGCCCAGCGCTTCGTGCCAGCTGGCCTCTCCAGAGCGAGTGGTGCAATATGCCGTTCGGGCTGAGGTAGGCTCAACGTCGTCTGATCGTCATCTCTAGCCAGTGCAGCGACGGTGCTCAAACACACATAAAATAGAAAGGCCACTGCTTTCCTGCCTCGCACCATGGGCCGGTGTGGAGCCTAAAGAGCGGTTACGAGAGCAGGCTGAGCATGACATGTGAGACTGAGCAGACTGCACTCCACCACAGCTCTCGCGCGGAGTTCAGGGAGCGAATGAATCCGAGTGCGTTGTCTGTGAAACTTGGAGGGGGGGGGGAGTTGGCCCCGCTCTAGTCCACCATGCTGGCCGACTCGCTTTTGAAGAATGATTTATCCCTGCTCGGAGCTCTCACCTCCTTTGCATCCCGGAGGATCTCCGGAGTGATGTACGTCTTGCCAGGCTGGAATCGTCGGCTGAGCGTGTCAGCGACGACATTGGCCACTCCAGGTACATGCTCATGCCATCTGGGGCGGTAGCTGCACCTGCTGAACTCTAGCGCCAGCTTTCTGGCGATGCTGGCAAGACCCGTTGCCCGTGGTTTAGCCCGCAACTTTATTAGGAGAGTCAGAGCGGAGACGCTATCAGACTTGACGCGGAGCTCCACCCCGGTCCTCATCCAGTATCGCCGCCACAGGCGCAAAGCAATCAGCAAGGCCAAGGCCTCCCATACTTGTTGACCGTCTGGAGAGCCCAACTCCGCATTCGCAAGGTCTGCATCTTGCTGGTCGAGGCCCTCCGCGAAGTAGGAGATAATGGTGTTGCCGAGGGCCACAAAGCCACCAACCCCCCAGGGGCTGGCATCCGTGACGATTCGAACTCGAAGCCCGGCATCAAAATATGCGCTGACACGATACTCGCGCGTCATCGTGCCCATCTCTCCAGCGAAGAAGGCCATAAAGCAGGCCGTCGCACGCTCAAACTGTTTAGTCCATACGCAGTTCGGTGGTGTCGATGCCGGGCTGGCCGAATGGATGACTCCCCACAGGTCTGTGAGAAACGGCCTCCACGTATCGACCACTCCCGCCACATAATTTGCCTTGCCCGCGAGGTCCCGGACTCCTAGAACGTTGACCTTGGTGTGAGAGATCGTCATGTCGTGGATCTCCTTCATCAGCTCGGGTTTGCCTGTGATGATGACTTTGCCATCCCTCTTGAGTTTGCGCAGGCAATAATGAACTCCTATCCAAGTGAAGTCCGACCCTCGAGCCGCCTTCTTGAAAGCCAACGGTATCCCCAGAGCCCGCCACGTGAGAACCATGACGACAACAGTCTCGTCCCTGCTGAGAGCGTCCCCGGACATAAGAAGACATGGATCGTCGACGTAGAGATCTGGAGGCGAGTTTTCCAGTCGTCATCAGCGACTGGTGTAGCATTTCTGCTCGCAGCGGTGAAGTGGCACGGCATAGAACCAATCCGTAAAGTCGAGGACCAAAGATTCGACTATGTGATCTTCTTTGCCCTCAGAATGTCTGAGCAGGTAGAGAGCATCGTCAACCAGGTCGGTCGGTCTGGGCAATAAAACACGTCCTGCCTTTGGAGTTGGATTCACGGCAATCCAAAATCAACCTACGCTTGAGATTGCCGTCTGCTCTCTCCTTCGTCACCAGAGCGAGTTTCGATGTGAGAGGGGTGCCTCCCAACCAGGCCTCGCACTCCTCTAAGGAGTCGAACGCCTTCACGAAGCCAGTATCAACCAGTCTCTGGATTTCGTCCGCGGCATGGGGGTCCCCAGACGCGGTCGAAGCCCGCGTCTTCAAGCTCAGCAGCGTTCTCCGCGTTTGGAAAGATCCCTGGGTCGATGACTTCGCGCTCGATGCCTGCAGGGGAGCCCTCCATGAGCCATTCGTAGATGATGTCTGCGTCGGGGTCATTCACTCGCTTTGCCCAGGATTTTATCAGCACGGCGTCCAGAGGAGTGTCGGGATTGTCTCCGCAGCCTCCAGGTGCTCCGACAATCTCAGCTACGTGTTCCGCTGTTTGGGCCCGCCCCCGGGTCTGCGGACCCTATCGCTTGCAGGCACTGCGATTTCACCTCAGGATGTGACTGTGCATACTTGCTGACCGCCCGGTATATCAGCTTGCCCACGTCACGGTAGCCTGAGATTGTGCATGATGCCTTGCGAGGATGCCTCATGCCTCCGAGACAGGCCATCTCAGCGAGCTCCTTAGGACTGCGGTGATCGGTCCCCTTCAGAGCTGGGCTCCAGCGTGGCTCCACAGTGGCCTCCAAAAAACTGTGCTGACTCGACATCCCTGCTCCAGTAGCGCAGGTGTCCAAAGTGCAGGTGCGAACCAAAGCGTTCTTCCATCTGCCCACAAGGCGCCATACGCACCTTCGGTGAGACTGACCGAGCAGCCAGCAGGAGCTTCGTCGCGAGATACTCTGGGTAGGCGGTCGCTGCTCTGGTGAGATAGGGGGCGAACCTGTACTTCCGTCTCCTCGCCACGTCAGACAAAAGCATGCTCGGATCCCAAGTGCTCTCAGAGATGTAAGCCTCTTTGCCCTTTAAAGACGGGTGCGCCCAAAATAAGCTTGCCCCCGTGCTCGGCAACCTCCACCGAGTCTGTGGATGTTGGCACGAACCTGCGCTGTCCGAAAGGTCCACGGCGTAGTGCATCAACTCCGTGGGTTTCTCAGTGTCAGCGCCATAATTGCACTGCGCTATGCGCGCACACGAAACGCCATCTGCCCCCAGCATCGCTTTAAACTCGGGGAGGTCGAACATGCTGATTGAGCCTGGCCCCGCTCGACGGGCCGGCTGTTCGAGTATGGTCGGCTTCCCTTGTAAGACAAACAATCCAAACACCTCGACGGCACGAAGAGCAAGTAGCGTGCCAAGCCTGAGGGTCTCCTTCTCCTCCGGCATGACGTCCGCTCTCCCATAGATGCCCGAAGCTGTGGCGGTCCGCAATGGTCTTGGCCCTCCATCATCCTCCTGCCTGGCGTTCGAGAAGGTGTGGCAGGGAGGTCCAAGCAAACACCCGGCGAACTCCTCATTCAAGATGCGGCCCTTGGGGTGCTGGAAGGTAGCATCGTCGGCGAGGTCAAACTTCTCCCCGTTCACGATGTCCCACTCTTCGCAGTCGTGCCCCGCACGCCGGATGTATGCCGCCAGGCCGTCCGGGCGGTCTGCTGGCCCGCTGAACAAATGCAGGAAGTGATAGCCGACACCACGCGATCCTGGCACAGGGTGGTTGTCGCTTCTCACAGGCACGACTACTTTGGGCACACTCTGCAGAGGCGGCATACTCAGCTGCCCGTATTCCATCAGGCTGCGTCACGGTGGCACCCCGTTTGAGTGCCTTGGTGGGAGGCTCCTGCCTCCCTCACGATCTGCTCTTCCCCCCCTTCTTCCCGCCCTTGGGCTTGAGCTCCTTGGGCGGTCGGGGGGACTCGGTCGGGCAGACGTTGGCGCCATGCTCCTCTGACAAGCACTTCGCACACTGATGCCTGCGCCTATTGTTCTTGATGCAGAAGCCGATGCGATCCTTCTCCTTACACCCGCCTTTATGGAAGCCGCGACAGAGTTCAACTCCGGTGCTAAATACGGAGTAGGACTCCCTCCAGGATTCAAAGTCGGCCGGCCCACTGATTTCTACGGGAATGATCTCGCTTTGGGGGCTGAGGCGAACCCCCTTCAGCCTGATTTTCTTCTGAAGTCTGTGGTGGTGTGGGCCCCACACCGCCATGTCACAGTAGGGGGCTCTCCCCGAGGCAAACAATGAGTGCAACGACGAGAGTTGCTCGGAGCTGAGTTCCTGATCCGGGGGCAGAGCTCCAATCCTCTTACGATAATTGGCGTATGCCTGTTGAATCGCAGCATCATCTAAGATGTCAACTTCCAGGTCGTCAGACTGGTTGATGACCGAGCTGAGCTTGACTCTTCTGGTGTCACTAGAGCTGCGCTGCTCGGAGCGGGAAGTGTGGGCGCGGGACTCGGCTGCAGAAGCTTCTAAACTCCGGAAACCACTCGACATGTCCTTCCTAGAGGGGCGCCTTGGCCAAGCTGGACGACAGAGGGAGCGGCGGGTCGAAACCCGCCTGCCGAGGCAGGGACAGGCACTTTCCACTGTGCAATCAGGGCTTTTGAAATCGTCCTCAGACACGAGCGCAAGCGCACGAGGATGCGTGGATTCACTTTCGGGCGGATCCAAAGACATCGATGCGTACTCGTAGGCCTGAGGGCAAGACTAACGGACTGTCCTCAGAAGGGCACCACAAAAAGCGTCCGAAAGCGCAACCTCCGCAAAACAACGCGAGTGAATAGAGCAGAATCAGAGCCAGCAGAAGAAGTGGGAATCTGCAGATGATAATGTCCGAATCAGCCGGCTCCCACACGGCCAGCGTGGTCGACATGTGCCACAAAGGGGCCACCGGAAAGCAGGAGGCAAGTGGCACTGCAGCTAGGCCTATCTCGGGCCTCAGCGGCAGTGCATTCCGTGCCCTCCCTGCCACCCTGAAAGACTCCGGCATGTTACTTACACACTGCGTGTTCACATCCACAAAGAGTTTCCATCCACACAAAAAATTCTCACGGCACCAGCAAAGCCATAGCATCTGCCAGAGCACCTTGCAAGCAGTCATTGATGGCATCGTAGTCTGGCTCTAGAGGAGGTCCAAAATCGTCTCCTGGCAAGATAGCATCTGGCAACTGACCGAAGCTGTGAGCCCGACCTGTATCGAGATCGCAATCCAGGAAAGCGTTGAGTATGCCAGTGGCCTAAGCGAGACTTATTATAGGGCTCAGCAACGGAGCCACCTCCAGCACAGAATAAGCCAACTCCGTCACGTAGCAGGTTCAGCGCAACTCCCTCACCTCCCCTTCCACCCCACCTCCAGCGGAGAAGAGTGTCTACTGCAGTTGTAAGGGATCCAATGCAACCCACCCACAGCACTGACTACTTTTCGCTGCCACAGCGAAGTCAGGCCCAGCAGCGAAACATGAACCCGCCCGGCAACAGAGAAGAATGGACTTGTATTTTGAGGGTTAGTAGTTGGTGCCGAGGGCCTAGTGCTCTCACCGGGCATCCCCCTGATCGCTCTGGCTGGCTGCCCCAAGAAAGCCATCGCCAGCAGCCATCCCAGAACGAGCCAAAGAGGCATCAGACGGGTTACGTGAGCAGTTTCGAAGACAGGGCCAATGCGACACCGAACCGTCTAGTGTCTAGAGATGTCTAGAGATGTCTAGAGGTTCGTACTGAGCCGTCCACGGTGGGCGTGCCAATGAAGTGCTTTGAGGCCTTCAGGAAAGCATCCGCCACAGAATTCTGTCTGTGGTCTTTACATCTTTGCCCTCTTGCACCCTACCTCGGACTTGGCGCCCGTGTTTCGGGGCGTAGATATGTCAAATTCTGCCTCCAAGTTTCAAACGCTCGTGCTCGATGCGTTTCTCTGATCCCCAGAAAGGCCTTTGGAAAATCTGTTACCAGAGGTGCCGGTCGCAGCTTGGACCTGCGGGACCACACCCAGTCAATGCCGCTACCAAGACAAACGCAGGTTGTCCAGAATCCGTCACAGGACTGTGAAGGCGAAACAGAGGGCTGGTTTGATCCGAGCCTTTGCCGAAAGGCGGAATCTGCATCTTCGTGAACGCCGGAAGCGTTCGCGTCGCCACAGTTCATTGATTCGACCTTACGCTCACCAGGAACCCCGGTGGAGGAAGTTGTCCTCGCTGCAGCCAGGATGCGCAGCAATCAAAAGTTGCACCCAGGTCGATTGAATTCTCAACATGCAACGTGTTGGAGCCAAATCGGCGCAGGCAGGGAATGCAAGATGCTGCTTTGCAACGCGTACCATGAAGCTGCACATCTGCCAAACATGCGCAAAGGTCTGCTAGCCAGATCACACAGACGCTCATGATGAGCCTTGAAAGAACCACGATCGCCCTCGAGTCCTGGCACACCCACCTGGTCAAGACATGCCGAAAGCATACAAGTCCTCTCCTTATAGGAGAGACCGGAGGAAATGTAGGTGGCGGAACTTTGGAAAGCGTCGTTGCACGTGGCTGGGTCTGACCAAGACCTTCGTAGCTGCGTAGCAACTCGAGTCGCGTTGCACCGCCGAGGCAGCGCCGAGGCAGTGGCTTCGTAGGTCAAGTTCCAAATTTTGTGGGCCGCGGCGGCCGCGGTTCTGGCCACCAGCAGACTTTGATGACAGCTACGCAGCTACCTGCACAACGAGGGGTTGAGGAAGCCAGGAAGAGCACGAAAAAGACATGCAGCCTGGCATGCTTGGGCTGACATTGGGATCTTTGAGAACCGGGGCATGGTGCGATTTGAGGCGTGGACGCAGCTGTTGTAAGGACCAGAATTGGTTGCAACTCGGGTCCAAACAACCTCGAGGCCGCGGCCACGGTCATAATCAGCTCTGGAAAAGTTCAAGGGCCCTCGCAATGCCAAGGCGGAAACCCACTTGTCAGGGCTTGCAGAAGCTCACCGAAGGATCCTGTCTTCAGATGTGCCGCTTTCTGCAGGTCCGAGGGAGATTAGGCAAGACGAAAGACGTTTCTCATGTACTCTGCCTCGGGAGATTTCTGGAAACACTGTACCTCTGTAGATTGCGAGTCAGCAACCTGGAAAATCACACTCGAGGCAGAGCACAGGAAGATCGTGTAGTAGAAGTACAGGATGGTGGCAAGAATCGTGATGAACGAAGAAAATGACCTGCCCGTATTGCCATCAGAGTCCTCGCAACTGGAAAGTACATGCACATGCCACAAGCAGAGTTCAGAGGTTGTCCATCTAGCGCATATCTAGGACACCGAGGTCAACCGAGTTCAGCCGACTGCAGCAACATTCGCTCGAATGACCACATCCACAATCAAAACAACAGATTACGGAAAATGACTTTTGATTTCGATTTGGAGTTGCTGCATGCGCTCTGTTGTTCATCATCGCATGCAAAATATGGCAAAGCTCAGCCCCGATTGCTCAAAGTTACCCGTCCTGACCATCTGCTCTGTAGCCCTGTGACAGCATCTCGATGACTCCTTGGCGCAACAGGCCGCAGCAGCAACGAGAAACAAGAATGAAGAAGCAGACAAACTCGCAGTTCCGAGAGGGATGTCATACCGACGAGCACCGGACAGTGTTTTGCTGCGCGGCCTCTGCAAACTCGCTGCACACTTCCAAAACGCAGAAACGGAGCGTCAAGTAAAGGCCCGGGGCCCCGGGCAGATGCTGAGCCACTGCTGGGCAGGGGATTGAGCCTGAGCACAAAGACAGTCAGCAGACGTCGGCTCGTCTGTTCGGAGCTGAGTTGACGGCATAGCTCATGCTCGGAGGCCGCCGACTGTCGTCTAGAATTAGATTTAGCATGGCGTGCTGTCGAAGTACCGCCCTGCGAGTGCTCTCGAACCGGCTTGGGGCACCAGGCGCCAACGATTGAATGTTAATTTGGCTTGTCTGGACAGAACTCTGAGAAATTCGTGAGTACACTGTCGCTGGTGTAACGCGTTGCTGTAAAGCAAGCGAAGCAGACGGAACGACAGCGGTGTTCAGTCTCCGCTACTTTAGATGCAGAGTCATACAGCTGGGTGTCTTGTGCTTCCCAAGTCGGACAAGGTTGAGGAATACAAGGACGGCTGCTGCAACTTCGAACTGACCTCGCATTTTCAGACTCAACTTGCTGCGCCATCTTCTCGCCTCAACTTGCACAGTTCGCCACGGTTAAGCAAACAAGCAGCTACTGTCAACATGTGAGACAAAACTGGACACACAAAGGAATCTGAGAGACCAGCACGTCCAACTCTGCCTCGACCAGCTGTTGCGCAGTTGTAAGATAACGGTGGCACAAGTCACGAATGCCTCCTCCATCATGTCTTCATACCTTTGACGAAGACTTGCCTGCTCCTGCCACCCGGGCTTCCCATTCCATCAGGTGATCATGAAGTAGCGCGGCAAGCAATTTCAGTGCTGCAACAAAGACCTTCCCACGCTCTTCCAATCCAAGCAAGCTCAGGCAAGCTCCCAAATGCGAATGTGTCCTCTCGAAAAGCTTGATTTTCCTGCAGCGCAGCTTTCGCCACTGATCAAGCTCGTGACCTCGGCCCTGCCTGCTCCAATGCTTCAAGCTCAATCCGGCGGGCGACAACCTGGGATCTCCATCGAGGCTTCACCCCATGCACAATGCTACCCATTCAGTTGCGGATGGCACTGATTCACACTGCGCATCACACTACCATACAAGTCATACAAGACTGCAGCACCTCGGCTGTGATCCAGCGAAACGCATCGAGCTCCTCCTTCATGTCCTGCTCGTGCTAAGCACTTTGACTTGGTTCATACTTCAACAGATTGCCTGCTTTGGAATCGGCAAGCGTAGGGGAGCAATGCCGTGTTGAAAGAGCATGCCAGTACGCAGACGACCCCGCGAGCTCGTAAATGTCAATGTTCGGCGACGTGATCCGTGAGCCTGCAAAGAGAAGAGCATCGCTTCGGGCTCCCCGTCTTGGGCAGCTGCTTCGGACCTGCGCTCAGCTTTAAGACCAAGTCGAATTTGTCGAATCATGTCCTGTGATATTGCGTCGTTTTGCACTTTGCAGGCCAGGTGCACATCAGCCAACCGGTGCTCTTCCAGACCTGTGAAGGGCTAAGGTCCGTTACTATGGTCCGTTTGCAAGCGAAACGGAAATTTGACCAGGTCCGCTTGGGGCCACACGTTCAAGGATCGCTTGAGGATCGATGGACCCTGAGGTCTCCACCTTTCTGCGCTGCTATTGATATCAGCTCCACTCTTGCACAGGCTGGCCTCACCAGGAGTGGAAGAGCTCCGGAGAACTGCCTTGTCGATACCCTCGCTTTTGTCGTTCCATCGACCCAGAAGCTCGTCCTGCACGCTGGGAGATCAGGGATGCCTGGACTGCAAACAGTAAAGACCATCCTCCGAAGCTTGAAGCACTTGCCCATAGCAGCTGCCAACCCCACCCCCACCCCCACCCCCACCCCACAACAACTGAGAACGCAAGCTGCCCAACTTGTCATGTCTTAAGGCACCTCGCTCTATTGAACGCTGCCATGCATCATCTTTCGCAACGGGAAAGCTCCAGTTGGCAACAGAGGGTTAGAAAGGCAGCGGCCATAAGCGGGCTGCTCGAGCCCTTGCCATGTTTGTCGCTCAATGCACGGCCGCAACTGCCATGCGGGGCCGGTGACCGGTCGCTGGACCAACAAAGCGGAGGCATACCCGATGCCTTTGTGTCGCGGCTGTTTCAGTCTCGCCCTCTGGGGTAAGTTGGTCTTCTTCTGGGGCACTCCACGATATACGGGCTGCCTTGGGAGTTTCCCCGATCGAGGTCGGCATCGGCATCAAGCGGACGTGCATGCTGCCTCAAGAGCAGCTGCAAACCACCGGCCACAGCACCTGTACCGGGCGGTTTTTTCGTGGTGGTGCATGCTGAATGCAGTGTCCTTTTGCTGCCGTGCGCGAGGAGCGGCTTGGCTGCTCACAGTCGGTGTGGCGCATTGTGACCTTGTCACAGGCGTCCGGGGTGCTGTTCAGACCATTGGAATTGAAATCGTCCGCACTGTGGGTTTGCGTTCCTTCAGGGTGGCCTGCCACAGCTCATCATCAAGCGTTCAGAGACAGGCTCAAATGCTCACGCTGAGTCTGGAGGGTTCGACAACTTTTGCTCCGTCACAGGACTGAAGGGCAAAGCCCTGGCCCTAGCAAAGACCAGACACCGGACACCAACCAGACCCAACCAAGAGCAGCAACAGCGTCCCGCCAGGACCTGTTGCGTATGCTGCTCAAGCCCATTCTGTGCACATTGTGTCGCTCGGCCTGTGCTTGCTACGTGTGGCGAAAGCATGTCAGTGCAAGCTGCTCGGGAGCTGTTTTGACTTAAAGAATGCCTATCGCAGCTTCCAATACATCTGGATGATGTGCCGTTTGCTGCTGCCAGCGTTTGGACACCTGCTGAGCGTCTGCCCCATGTCATGTACTGCAGATGATTGCACTTTCCTTTAGTGCTAGCGGCCAGTGGCAGTATTCCCGGCTTTGCGCATGTCCGTTTGCCTTTTCGCATCTTGGGCTGGAGCATGACTCTCTGCTTGACTGCTCGAGCCCCGGTGTCGACTCTGCCTTGTCTGTGACATTCTGTGACCACACTGAACGGCCCGCGCAAGCAACAAGTCGCACAGTGGTGCTTTGAACAGCTCCGGTGCCTGGATGCCACTCTGGGCATCGTGGCTGTTTTTCAGCGTTGGCAGAAGATTGGAATGCATTCGCAAAACGATGGTGTTTTTGAGGCAGGTGTTGCTTCCATCGGTGCTGGGCCACTTCCATGGTTCGGTGGTGATGTCCCTCCTACTGTTGCTGAAAGCTGCCTTGATGCTGTCAGGCGGAGCTTTTGGCTGCAGTGGCAGCATGTCAATGTGTGCATTGGTGTTCTGCCTTCACTGTGCCAGCACTTGAGTGTGGGTTGACAATGAAGTCGTCCGTTTCGGCATCCTTAATGCTTACGCGCAGCTTACCAGTGCCATGCGTGCATGTTGCGGCTGTTGAGGAGGCGCGTGCCCTCGCACAGCGACCCTGCGGATGGGTCGAATAAGCGCCACGAGCGGTTCAAGGTAGTTTGAGGGTTTAGTAGTCTCTTGCCATGGCTGTTGCTCCCTTTGTTGCTTTCACGTATGGCCTCCTACTTTTTGCTGAAGCTCGGAGACAATGGCCATTACTACGACAGATGCGGTTACTCCTTCTTGTTTGTACGGCCCCGTTGGGGTGCCGCAGCAACCTGGCCATGGACATTCTGCAAGTCGCGCAAACGCACAAGACTTTTTATTCGATGCTTGAAAATGGTCATGCCCCTCCCAGGCGTGCACGTCCGCACCCACTTCCTGGGGGATCATGCCTGGGCCATTTCCCGTCCTTTCGGCTGGAAGTGGGTGAGATTGCCGCTCTCTGCGGCTGTCGCTTCGACGTACTACAGCACTGGTGATTCGCGAGCCAATTTCTTGATATTTGTGGTTTGTTTGGTTTGGTTTCCCAACTTCTTTGCACCTGCAGATTGTCCACCCTGGAGGGTTTTCAATGAATCAACTACATCAAGGGCGGCCGCGAATCGGCCGACGCACAGGTATTGCCTTTGCGAGGCAGGACGATGCGCTAATGTGCCTGCCTTTGGCGGTCACACTTCCCAAAGTAAGTGGTGCCAGATGGTTGCTTCTTCACGACATTTCTGCCTGCAAAGCAGTATTGGGCCACGGTTTTCCGCTTTTGCTGCCTGTGTAGTTTTTCCACTTCTGCGCTTGTGCACTTACAGTGATGCGAGACGAAGGCGTCCCTGGACAACTCATTCCCTCAATATGCTCTACTTGCTCGGCCCGGTCCCAAGTCCGGGGGTCATCTTGGTATCAGTCAAGACAATGCAAAAAGTAGGCCTCTTGATGACCGGCGTGAGGGTTTCTGAGACTACCACGGTGTCAGAGGAACCTAGCTCACCATCTTTACTGTTGCTACAGCTGGTGGGGAAGCATGTGGTTGGCGACGAAGCTAAGGGAGCAGCAAGGGCTGTTATTCTTCCTTTAGCCAGGTTTAACCGCTGTGGAGCTGATCATTTTGCTGTCTTTGGGCCGTGGACACTGCAAGGAGCCGTCGTTCGGCCCTTTCGTCTGACTGTGCAGGTGAGAAGCAACGGGGGCCTCCGCTGTTCTCTGAACATGGGGTCGTGCCGACGGCGCTTTGATGCACTTGTCAGCATGGTGCCATACCCAGCTTTGCGCTGTGAGCTGCCTGTTTTCTTTTGCTCGCTACAGGCAAGCTGGCCGACGCAAGCGTTTAGCAACGGGGGCCTCTTGTACTTTCTACGTGGGGTCGTGCCGGCGGAGCTATTACGCATCGGTCCAGCGAAAGTCGCAACTCGGTATGTGCTGCTGGTTGTTTTTTCAGACTTGCGGGAGTCGCGGGAGGGAGCCGTTTTCTTTCTACGGCCCCATGCAGATGGCACCCTGGACTGCACAGATGTCAAGCACCGCTGCCTTTGACAGCCCAGCTTGCGTGCGCCTGCTACCCCTTGTTTGGCGCATGTTTGCGAAGCCAAGACGTGCCATTGTACATCCTACCAAGGCGGCAAACGACGCTCTCTGCAGCTTTACTCGCAGATGTGCTGTCGCTCAAGGTGAGTAAGTGCGAGAAAGCCATTGAGCTGCAGCAGCCTCGTGAGTTTCCGCTGTTTGTGCTTTGGGTGCCGTTTGTCGGCCCTTGCGTACTGCGGTGCTGAGCTGTAGAGTCTGTCACTCAAGCACACTTTGCGTAGTTTTTAGCACAAGTTTCCTGGTCCGGAAGTCTAATGGCTTCTAGGTCGGCTTTTCGAAGCACCTAGTTAACCTGTAGCATGCGGCGCTTAGGTGCCATGCATTGCTGCTCTGGCGAATATGTTCCTGAAAGGGACCGTCCGCTAGACACGAGACCCTTCGTGCGGCGATTGAATGAAAAAATGGATGGGTCGAATGGCTCAAGTGGCACCCACAGCGGTGCCGTAGTTTTGTGTAGTTGGGGGGAGTTTAGTCTGCAGTCCCGCTCCACTAGGGAGCGAAGATCCGTAGAATAGCGTAGCTGATGCCATGGCAGGATAGTGACCTGGTTGACACTTGCCGTGTGCTGTGTGCTCAGGATGACGAGCTTCAAGCCAATGCCCAGCACTCATCAACCAGCTCCCAGATCTGATTCGCATCCCTCCGCACCCAGGCGCAGGAACCGGCCCCATCAGGGAGCCGCGGCTCGGGGGAGAGCGTTGCTTCTGAGAGCGGCTCTTTGGATAGCCATGTACTGCGCAGCAGCACAGCTCCGTCCTTACGGCAGGTGGCCGCACAACAGCAATCACTCACGGCACAGGCCTTTGGATCTGACTCAGAGGTTAGACAGCATACCCTGCACGGTATTGAACTTCAGCACGCAATTCAACGTTGCGCTGTCGAGGCCGCCCTGTCTGAGTTACATGGCACACCACTACGCAAATTTGCAAGGCGGTGCACAGAGCGAGTCGGTGCTGACACCAAGGTCTGCCTTAACCATTGTAGTGCAGGGATACAGGATAGCCGCTCAACGGCCCCACAGTCAACCGATGCCAGTTCTGAAACAGACACCGCCCCACCGCTCGAGACATCAGGGTCGACCTCTGCACTGCGATGGCTGGAACCTCAGCGCCCCACAGAAGTCTCGCATAAGGTCAGGCGTGCACTTGAGGGCAGAGCAACCGGTAGTGCGCACAGACTGGTCGTGGCCAGCAACTCAGTCGCTCAGAGAGCTTTTGACCGTCGCCTGGGCCCCGCCACGGACCTCGGCTCAAAGAACTAGCGCCTTCAGGTTGTCACCTCTTCGCAGCATGCCCAGGCATCCGCAGATAAACCAAGGCAGGGCGCCGATGTCGACCCCGAACCACTCCCAGGCAGCAGGGCCGATGGCTCACGACAACATGTTCAGAGGCACACCCTGGTACGGGATCTCTGCTAGGGTCGGACACTTACATACATCTCTCTCTCTGAGCTCCACCCTCCCATGCATTCCGATTTGGTCAGGTTCGAACGGGACACCGGATCAGATCAAGCTCGCGCGCGCCTTGGCAGTAGAGTCCTGCCTGAAAAGGAATTCGGGTATGCTCACGCCGGACTGCGAGGTTCCAGATCCAAGAAGCATCAGAGACCTGCCACGTAACGGCCCGCCACCACGTCAGCCGGTCCTGTCAGGCCCGGATGGGAAGAAGAGGAGTCTGCAACACCGACCCACGCGCCTATGCCGAAGGGCGAGCCGGTCCCCGGCCCCCATGGTAGTACACCAAGGCTTTTGGAGAACTTAACGTCGGAGATCCCGTGTGGACTCCCTTCCATGCCGCGATGCTCAACCAGGCGACCCCGAAATCAACAGGCACTGGAGCGACACCAACGCGGCCGACTACCCCTGCAACCTCTTCAGAGCGCCGACCTCTGACCCCACTCCGACGACTGCAAAGGTGAAGGCGAAGCCTTCCCCACTTTCTGCAACAATTAGGCCGCCTGTTATGCCAGCGCCGGCCTCTCCAGACTCACCAGAGGCCAACTAAAGCCACCCGAGAGGCAGGTAACCAGCTGTTCAGACTCATGGCTGCACATGTCTCGTCAGAAGCGAAGCTAGTTGGGGCACTGGACCCCAACGACTGTTAGTCAGCAACGACCTGCCTAGGTCAGGGGAGCCGACCTCGGCCCCTGCTCAAGCCAAGCTCTCAGGCCACATATGGAGCTTACACGCATTGACTCGCACTGAAGCAAGCCCTGTAGCTCGGCGAACCCTCCGGTGCAGCCATGAGCTGAAAACTCCCCAATCTCAGTCTGCGCAAGTTTGCTCTTTGCTCTTAGACTCTCAGGTGTCGGCCGACCAGGGCCTGGTGCTCACCAGATCGCGAAGGTCCACGAGTGGAGCGCTCAGTTAGCACTCATCAAACCGCTGTGGACGCCCGCTGTCTTGAATCGCAGCCGAACTGTGTCAGCACTGCCCCTCTGGCTCTGGCCTCATTTATCAAAAGAGCAGCCTCTCAGTCGAGCCAACATGGCGGATCAAGAAGAAGATGAGGCCCCCAAGAAGCCTCGGTTCCCCAGACCGCACCCTCGCAATCACTATCGGCCGAAAGGCAAGCACAGACGTACGACCGGCGAAATAGAAAGAACAACGCGCGAGCACCGCAGCTTCCAGCACTCAGGCTGGCGCAGTTGCAGAGTCGCTGCACACCGGCCCCCAATGGGGAGCCGCAGCGCAGCAGAGAGACAACGGCTGGTGGGAGGCACAGGGGTGGGAAGACCAATGGTGGGGAAGCTGGAAATGGGACTCATGGCACGCCACGGAGGACCGGAGCTGGCAACCCAAGTACTCGCCACATTCCTCTGTGCAGCAGGCGACTTCAAGCCATGAAGCAGCAACTGCAGGTCAATCCAAGATCGCGCCGGATACCAAGAAGGAGACAAAGGCGGAGCCCAGGTCGTCAGCATCAACGCTGGCAGAGGCACCCCACACGGGCAAGCACCCTACTCCTGCTTTCAACTTTCATAGCAGCCATGGTTTCTGGGGAATCTGCCGCATGGGCGAAGCAGGATGCAGAGCCGAAGCAGGCGCAGCTGGGACCATCAATGCAAGAATGGCGGTCATTGAGCCACCTGTACCAGAGAAGGCCCTGGATACTCCCTCGAGCCCTAAGATTATGCCTCCCGGCCCCTTTCAAGGTGCCGTCAGCGGAGATCATGAAAAGGCCGGGGAGGCCTCCATCGCCTCCAAAGCTGCTGCAGCAAGCCGTGCCAGAACAGTGGAACCGCGGCCGCTGCCGACGGCACTCGGTCCCTGAAGCACCGCCTCTTTCAGGACGCACGGAAGGCAGCGATACCCCTGCAAGCGCCAGCTCAAGCGGCCGCTCTAGAATCCATTCTTGGAGGGCGGTGACTTCAGGCGCCATCATGACAGCTATCACCGCACCAAGGAGGGGAAGGTCCTCAATCCTCAAGAGGAGCCGTCTGCAAGCACCAGCATGCGCGAACTGGGTTTGGGCCTTATGCGCCGCCTTGACCACAGGCCCGGGATGCCCCTCAGTATGGAGTCGAAGTCAGCATGCTCCGTTAGGCGATGCGATGGAAAGCTTCCTCTACTCGCTCTACTACGAGCACTCGGCAACAACCCTGAGCACGTTGGCCGACTACGCGACTCTCGCCACCTTTCTGCACCAGCTGCTGAGAGACACACCCCCCGCCGTGTACTACAAGCTCAGTTGGCGCCAGACGTGGACGTCTCTTGAAAGCACCCTGCATCGCTACTGTTTAATATGCACCGCTGACACTTGAGGACGCATCCCGGGTCGCAGCTTAGATCATCTTCCGCCAACGGCCCCAAAATCGGGAGCCGCGCCACAGAGCAGAGCAAGAGCGATCGCCCAGAGATGCCATACAAGCCTTGCTGCACCTGCACCCGGAAGCCCCAAATTTTATTTATCACCGTGTCACCACGCATGTCATGAGCACTCCTAGACGCCTCCCTTCTGATATCATCGAGGCTCATATCCTCGGGAACGAGAACAACTGTGCGGCCCTCAGAACAGGCGCTGAAGCGCTCCGCACACAGTGCAGTTGGCCCGGATCCCAACACCCAGGCACGCGCTCCCTCCTGTTCAGTGCTTCAACATCCAGGACTGATTGTCACCGGCATGGGTCTCTGCAGCAAGTCACTGCACTATCCTCATGTTGCTCCACCCAGCCAGTCTGCCTACGCTCTCGCCCCCACAGTCAACTCCTAATCAGTCATCCTGCCAGCTGCCGGCTCGAACCGCGAGCGATGGGCCGCACAGGTCCGCCAAGAAATCACTATAACAAGCATGCAAAGCATAGGAGGACGAAAGGAGAGCTGGAGAAGCGGAGAGCCAAAAGAGAGGCCAAGAGCGATGCAGCAGGGGCGCCCCCCGCTGCTTCAGCTTCGAGGCTGCGCTCGGATCCAGAAGCAGAGGCAGACGACACTGTATGAAGTTGAAGTGGCAGGAGATGGAGAAGTGGGGAGAACAGCTTCCACGGCCCTCGCAGGGGAGCCGCAACCCAAGCTCAGGCCGACCCCGAAGAAGCGCCCAAGGGTCTGGAAGCTGGGGGGACACCAGCTGCTGCATCCTCCAGCTCAACTGGACAGAAGGCACAGCCACAAGGGAGCCGACACGAGCTAAGGTAGCGGCAAACTGGGACCGGGAAGGGTCAGACCTCCTCCGCCCTTGAGGCGAAGGGTCCAAATCTGGAAGATACGCGTCCCTCAGGGACGTATTGAAGCACGACAGCCTGAATGAGCTAGGGGTCACCCAACGTGAGCTGGAAGAGGTCGCTCAGAGCAACGATAAAGACCGATACCAACTGCAGTGGCGCGGAGGACACCTGTATATCCAGGCACGACAGGGACATTCGATATCTGTCTCGGACGACCTGACCCTGCGAAAACTGTCCCTTGATGAGCAGCTTCCGAGTGCCATACACGGCACTTACCTGAGGCACTACCCGGCGATCTTCCGCCAAGGCCTGAAAGCAGGAGGCGCCAAAAGAAGGGGCTCGCGCAAACATGTGCACTTTGCCAAGGCCCTACCCGAAAAACCACGTGAGGCTCAACCAGGGATGAGGCAGGACATAGAGATCACCGTGTACTTCAACATTGAGGCAGCGCTGCAAGAGGGCTTCCCGGTACACGAGAGCGGCAACGGCGTCATCCTAACAGGAGACGTGCCACTGAGGTACCTGACACGCGTGAGGCTGTTCGACAAGGACAGAGACCTAAGCGCAGGAGCCGCCTGGCCGTCACCCTGGGCCCTAGAAGCCGCTGCAATGGAATTGCGAGCCCAAAGAGAGGAGAGCCGTGGCCCGGCCCCTTCACGCAGCCGTTTCACTCGGGAGAGCCGACGTTCGGCCCCCACACAAATCGAGCACGGCTCAGCACGCTCAGCCGGAAAAACTTTGCCAGAGCTTCAGATGCACAGGGGAACAGAAAGCATCCTGTCCGCCACTCTCTGGAGCCTTGAATCTCACCATTCCGGCGAGGAGACCATGGATTCATGCGAAGCGTCCTCAACGACGAAGAGGCAACCTAGGCTGACATGTCTCCCTCTCGCAGGCTTAGTCACGCTTCTTTCCTTTTCAGGTATGCTGCAAGTCATGGACCTGGCTAGCCTCGCGATTGGCCGCAGCTATCAGCTTTTCTACTGCACACATCGCATTGTACCAGGGGTCTACAGGCGAAAACTTTGCATAGCCCATCACTGTCCAGGACCACGACATCACGGCGGGCCACATACGCCAGACTCAGCCAGCACAGCCAATTGGATCGTCGAAAGGTCAAGCCAAGACACCGATCATGCATATCAGTGCCCATCTTGGAAAGTGTGCTCAAATGCCAGCCGACTCACGGCCGAGGCTCAGACGCCCATGTCGGATGCAGCCGCTCGCACATGTCACAGCCAGAGTAGCCCCAGTAGCGAGCCCCAGCAGCCACAGAGCACCGGCACAAGGAGACCGCAACACACATCACATGATTTGCACAAGAATCACACGGATCGACAAAGTACAGCAAAAGGCTGCAACACGCCTTATCAACCCGAAGCCCCCAAAACGGAGAGCCGAATTCGGCCCCGCCAAGACCATCGTCAGAGCCGGCCCGGTCCCAAGTCCGGGACTCACTTGGCAGGATTGATACTGTCTGCATCTCAACCAAGTGAGTGGAGTGAGGGTTCCTGGAGGTTCCACGTCTCCAGGGAAAACTAGCCCAACATCCCCAAGCCTCTCCAGATTGGTGGGGAAGCAAGTGGCAGGCAACCACACAGGAGCCATCGAGACTAGATCAGCCTATCTCCAATCACCAGTTCGACAAGGCAGGCAAAGAGGAGGAGCGCAGCCTAGATATAGAGTTTTCACTCTTAACGTAGGCGGCCTCAGCGCCTTCATGTGGGCCGATTTGAGAGCATTCCTGAATGGCCCTGGGCGAATTTACGATGCTGCTCTCTTGCAGGAAACACATCGCACTGACACCAGCGAATTTCAAACCCAGGGCTGGAAAACCATAGGCACAGCAACCAAGACTAAAGCGGACGGTGTTCTTACACTCATACATCCCAAGCACCCCAGCACTCGGATCAAGCATGAGGCACTCGTGCCAGGCAGAGCCTTGCGCACCCGGATACACACGTCCAAAGCACGCATCGAGATCATCAATGTGTATCAGCACGTCTGGTCTCACCAGATAACCAAAGAACAGAAGCTCGCGCAACGACAAAAACTCCTCGACAAGATCTCTCGAACCATTCAGAATATTGCCAGAGGAGATACCCTCATAGTCGCGGGAGATTTCAATGCTGAAAGCGTCCGTTCCCAAGGACATACAGGCACGGCACATGCCAAAACGGCCCGCCACGTCGGAGCCGAAGCGCCGGACCCTCAGGCTTTGACAAGATTCGTCGAAGACAGTGACCTGATAGCTCTCAACACCTATCACTGTAAGCCTCCCCACACTTACTACGGCCAGCAGTGTAAGAGTCAAATCGATTTTGTCATGACCAGAAGCCCGTCAGCTGATGCGCGAGCCAAACAGCCACAAATCTTCGAACCTCAGATAGGAGGCTGGAAGGAGCTCGGACACCGTGCCATTGATGCAGACATTAGAATCATCCAGCACTATCACCTGCCCGCCTTCACCAAACAATCCTTAGAGTATGACCGCCACAAACTAGATCAGTCAGTCAGGGCCCAAGATGCTCAGTGTACTCAGCTCAAGCAAGTAGTCCAAACTAAGCTTCAGGCAGCCCAAGAAAGTACCCCCCACGCTTCACCCCGACAGAGTCAACGAGTGTCTGCTTCAGTCGGTCGTAGAAATCTACCCGACGAAGCCACCAACACGACCACAAGCGCAAGGGGAATTCCCCAAGCTGTGGGCCATGAGGATTCAGCTTCGCCGATCCCAACCATGCACAATGTATGGATTCCTAAAGGCATGGAAAGTATGGACGCGCTATCAACGCGCGGTCAAGGCCGCGCGCACAGCCTGTGTCAAGCAAAAGCGAGACTTCACTACCTTACAGCTGCAAGAAGCCACCCTCTGTCGTGATCGCGGGGACCTTTCTGGTCTGTACAAAATGGTGCGGTCGCTCACCCCATGGAAGCCGAGGCAACGAACGCAGCTCCAAGACTCCACCGGACGAGTCTACTGGACTTCACGCAGGAACACACCGCGCTGAAGAATTACTTCAGTGAGCTCTTTGCCCCCTCGCATGTCGCTCCGATCCATGCCAGGGTGCCGCCAGTTCTTCCGAACAGCCAGGCCCTTATAGAGAAGCAGCTTAGCAGCCTTAAGATCGGCAAAGCGGTACCGCCACTCTCTGCACCAACTGCGGCCTGGAAGTGCTCTGCTGACGAAATTGCCCCAAAGCTAGCCCAGTACTTAAGTCGTACTCTCCCAATGCAGAGCAGCATGCCCAGCGGATGGACAGACGCCCACCTCGCCTTGTTGCCGAAGCCCCAAAAACCATCCCATCTCCCAGAGAATCTTAGGCCCATCGGGCTCATACGCCCAGATGGAAAAGCGATAGCGGGAGCAGTCAAAGAAACCTTGATGCCCCAAGTTAAGACCCAACTTAACTCAGTTCCACAATTCGCTTACCTAAGTGACAGGGACATAACGGATTGTCTTGTAAGGGCCAATGCCTGCATAGCACAAACACTGCAGAGCGCACAATCCTTGAAACACACCCGCTTCGCTAGGCGGGAACAAGTGGAAGCAGGCACCTACAACCCTGCCATGGGACCGGAACTGGAGGGATGCGTCATTCTATCCATAGATCTCTCGAAAGCCTTCGACATGGTAGATCGTAGCCAGCTCGAGACTAGCCTGCGAAAGGCCGGAGCAACTGAGCCGCTCACAGCGGCCATTCTTGAGTTGCATGCCACAGCCCAATAAATCGTGACCTCAGGAACTCAGTCCTCCGGCATCCGCACCACCAGAGGTGTCAGGCAGGGGTGCCGACTTGCACCGGCCCTCTGTCGATTCTTTCCTCCCAGCTACTTAAAGACCTTCAAGCAGACCTTAACCTGCCTGACCTAGATACCTACACGGCTTTCGCGGACGACACGCTTGGACACTGGCGGGTGCGCAGCTTAAGGGATCTGGAGATTTTCGCCGCTCGTGCCCTGGCACTCCTGGGGCTGCTGCGGCGCTACGGCCTGAAGCTTAATGAAGACAAGTCCCAGCTCATGTTCAGACTGCAGGGCAGTGCTGCAGCTAAAGTGCTGCAGCTAAAGTTTTGAAAGGCCGCATCGTGCGGCACCAAAAGAAAACATGCTGGCACCTGCAAGATGATGAAGCAGGCCAGTTCTTCATACCGATTGTCACAGAAATCAAGTACCTGGGCAACATGCTCAGCATGCGATGCAGCTCGGCCACCAAATCTTTGCAATTTCGCCTTTCGGAGGCTGACAGCAGAACCAGGCAGCTTAAGCGAACCATCCGCAGCAGACGCATCACCCCAGTCAAGACGCGTCCAACAACAACAGCTGCGACGGCAGCTTTATCCCTTTTGCCAATCCTTTCA